>JBBMKC010128891.1:0-16064 GCA_037834085.1 Bipalium vagum
TAAAGTATTATCATTTTTTATTATTATTATTATTATTATTATTATTATTATTATTATTATTATCATAAAAAATATTTTTAAAATTCGTTTTTCTAACTTTATTTAAAGCTGCAGCTCAATTAATTTTATAATAATCTTAACAATAAAAGAAAATATTAAAATATAATTATTAAATATTATAATATTTATAATTATAAATAATAATGATCTAATCCCAGATTAGCTATTCGTAAAAGTAATTCTTTGAATTAGAAGATTTAAATAATATTTTTATTTGTTGAATAGATATTTTAAAATTGATTATCATAAAAAGTCATGTAAAACCTTTGACTTTTGATAATTTTTAATAATAAATAATTATGTATTATTTTGTATAATCTAGTTTACATACAAGTTTGGTTGTATATAATTTTATTTTTAATAATTATTGAGCATGATGAAGACCACATACAACTATTAAAATTAAATCATGGGTGTCCAAACTTCGAGTATTTCTAGACTGCATTGAAAATATCCAATTTTGTTAATGCAATATTACAATTTAAAATTTATTATCTAACGGTTTTAAAAATTAACAGCATATAATTAATGTTTATTACATTGTAAGTTTTATATAAAAATTTGCATAAATGGATATCGATTAATGTGACTCTTGGCATTGATTTATGGAAACTAATGCATCAATATCTATTTCGATTGAAGTAGTCGTGATTCTTAAAATATTCTCTGTATCTCCATCGTCAAGAAATAATGTTTACATAGAGACTTTATTTTCCAATTTCGTTTCAAGAGACTTTCCAATATATAATTCTTCTAGAGATAGTTAGATAAGATAAACTGATTTCAGAAATAATGTGTCTCATATCAGGATAGAATTATGTCTTCTAAAGTTGTATTCCTTGAATACATTTTTTTGAAACACTGAAAATTAAATATTTCTTGAAACAAATAGTCTTCTGTCCATTTATCACTTAAAGATCGTCTTTCATCAATATATATTTTATCATTTATTTATTTATTATATTTCATTTATTTATATTTCATCATTTATTTTCACCAAAATCAAAGGCCAGGCTAAAATAAAAATTCTTTTCATAATATATATTTTTTAAAAGATAAATAAATGTAATAATTATGTACCCATATCATTTTTTTTCTTATCATCAAGTAATATTAAATATGTAAAATATATATTTAATAATTTAAAATTTACTTTTAACAAAACATTTATTAAAATGAATGAAATTAATGACTTGCCAAAAAACGACATTATATTTGCACAATTATATATCAAACGTGAAAAACCAATCTTAAAAAATTATGTGAAAAAATTGTTAACCGATGAAGGAAAAATAAAATGGATATGGAAAGACAATTATTAGATGGATCTTGAATATTTGAAGAGCACTCTATATTAATTATATATGACTTGTAATTATACTTGTTCTGCAAATTATGAGAATAAGCTGTCATTAATACAATGTTTAAATTGTTTATTTATTCTTTTCTCTGTAAGGAAAGCTCCATTGGGAATTATTATTATCTGTGTTATCTAATGATATATATATTTTAAATAGTGTTGGATTACATTGGTTTATTTATAATAATCGGGAAATTATAAATTTTATTATGAAATAATAATTAGGCTCCTAATATTAATATAGTGATATTATTATTTTCAAAGTTCTTATCACATTTAAAGTTTTTGTTAGAATTCAGTGAAAAAATTCAGTGGTATAGGCTTAATAAAATATAATAATAATAATAATAAAAAAATTATTATTTTAATAACTATAATAATGATTATATTTATTGGAAAATAAATAGAAAAAATAATAATGAGGAAATCTGTTTCATAATTCTCAGTTAGAAACAAGATGTAACTAAAAATGACAGATGATACCGAATTGTTACAATAACATAATTCTTACATAATTGTAAAACTCCTTTCCAACTGTTCGCGGATAAAATAATTTGGCATTTAATTTCTTTATTATATTGATTCATAAATTGACGCGAAATGTGTCATAATTAATGTCTTTGCCGTTAATAATGAAAGATTTATCTCATCTGGTTGAAAAATACTAAATGAAATTATAAGCAATAAAAGTCAACAAAATTGTGATAAGAATTACAATATATATATATGATATATAAATTATTACAATGCACTGATCACCACTGGAGTATGGAGAAGTAGGGAGAATTTATATTTAACGAATACCACATAAAATATCCATCTGAAACTTAATCTGTAGTTCCAGATTCATTACATTAGTTCACTATTTAAAGATAAATTATATAATGTAAACAGTTCCTAAAGGATTAAGAATAAATTAAGAGCCTATTAGTTTCAATGGAACTCTAATGCTTCAGGATTTATTTTCAGAATCACAACGAAATATTTATGGGAAATACAAAGATTATTTCTCTGGATATGATAATTAATTTTTAATTTTTTTAAACGAAATGATTTTCACTTAAATAATATTTTTTATTAATTATGAAGTTATTAATGTCATTAATACAATTTCTTTATGTTAGCTATCTTATTATTATTATTATTATTATTATTATTATTATTATTATTATTATTATTATTATTATTATTATTATTATTATTATTTATCAATAACTATAAAAATATTAGTTGATATTTTAAAATATTTTTGCTTTAAAGTTAATATATGAAAAGAGATAATACTTTTCTCTCAATCTCATATAAATATTTAAAAATAAATTTACAACAGAAATTTCTAAAAAAAGAAATAATTTCTACATAAAATATTGCAAAAAATTACTTATAATAATAATAATAATTATTATTATTATTATTATTTTATTTATACCAATTATTTATAACATAGCATTAAAACTATTTTCAAACTTTTTTAAAATAATGAAATATTTAATTAATTTAAAATTAATTATTATTAATAATGTGTAATAAAGCGAAAACTATCAAACTGCCCAACTATTTAACTTGCCTATTGTTTATCTGAACGAAACGATATTTTTTTTACTCCTCTTATATGAAATAAAGAAATATTTTGGATTCCTTCACAATTTGAGAAAAAAGTTTTGAATTACGGGTACCAATTTAAATGGTTTTACTGTACTTTGTTCTTCAAGATTTTATCCTTAGTTCATTTTTTCAATTGCCGAAAAATAATATATAAGCCTAGGTGCCTTGCTGTAATAAAGCAAGGATATATGTGGGGATATAATCCAATGAAATGTGCTAAAAATATATTCACATTTTTTCACAAAATTAATTTTAATTAATTCTAAGTAGACCAAGTTATTTTGGGAAAATATAATTAGACTGAATATTAATTTTACCTAATCAATGAAGTGTGCTGATTTGAGGTCAGCAATGGAGTGGAAATTATGGGCAAGGATGGCAAATGCTTATGTTGAATATAGCTAATATCATTTCCAACGTCCGTGTAAGCAGAATTGGTACTTGTGTCTGACTGGTTGCTTGGCAGAAATGGAAGACTATTCGGAAGAATAATAGAGCGGTATAGAGAAGGTTGATTGACATCAATGAGATTTATTTGCTTACTGGAGATATTACCTGAAATAAATACTCATTAACAAAAAACAAGCCGTTTTCTTTCAACGAAAATCCACCGTTTTCCAATTTATAAAAGCAAAAATTAAATAAAAATAAACTTAATACCCAATATTTGTCAGATAACATTTACATATCGATAAATAACATGAAGTTTATCACATTTCGATATTATACCACTAAAGTAAACTGAACTGGCTGCCAAAGAACGGAGATGGTAAAAAATACACAATGTTATCATTCTGGGACAGCTATGGGAAATTAGCAAAAGGAAATATTTTTTACAATAATTATTCTTGACAGTGAACTGTATAATATGGAAATAGGGAGCTTTTTGCCAAAAAAATATAATTAAAACATCTGAAAATTGGAAAGAAGCAGATGATGCATTATTTCAACCAAATAACATGCATTTAATCATATTGAAAAACGGTAGTTGACTTTTTCCGAAAAACGTGTCTACAGTGACACAATGAAATCTGACCCCGGCTTCTTAACTGGCTTGAAATTTTTTCTAATGAAGCGGATCGTTTTACATGGCTCTCACCATAAATCATTGAGACTCATTACTCTTTCCAAGGATTATATTTCTCGTTTTTATGACATTAGTCAATATTAAAATTCAAACCAAAATTTGTTTTCGTTAATAAATATTATTCAACATTCCACGCCAGCGACTCAAACATTTCCATCTTATTAATAATTTGGTAATGACAATACGTGATTATGGCCAACTTTTTACCCACTTAATGAAGTATACCTTACTCAAAAACAAAGTTCACTTTTCACAAGTAAAATGATATTACAATGTTTGGTATTTGCTTAAGGAAGCCAACATTCTGACCAAGGCTTTTGAAATGCTTTGCCATTAATAATTAGAATTAATTAATTGAAGCAATTATTAGATTGTCCAGTATAAAACGTCTTATTTTTATTTAAATTTCCAAATTGAAATTAATTAATAATTATTGATTGCACATATTGTTTAAATATACCAAATTAAAGAGGAAATTTCAAAGTTTATTTACATTGCCAAAGTAAGAAAATTAGTGTTATATGAAGTTTTATTTATCATCGTTTTCTTTAGGCTTGATAGATCAACATATTCGTATCTGAATGTTGTACGAGTTTAAACTCAAACACAATGCATCACAGGTAGCTGAAAACATTAATACTGCATTGGGTGAATGCAGAATTGATGTACATACCACACAGTAGCGGTTCAATAAATTTCGTAATTGTGATATGACCTTGATAAGTGAAGACCAGTTTCATATTTCTAAAATGACTATACAAAAATTAAATGACTTAGTGTGAGGTTTTGCCTCACCCATCTTATTTCCCAGATCTGTCACCAACAGATTATCATATGTTCAAACTCATGAATGTTTTACTTGTCAATAAGACCTTTCGCAACCCAGGTTCAATTCAAAAGACCATAGCAGAATTTTTTGAATCCAAAACTACGGATTTTTATCAAATTGAAATAAATAAACTTTTATATAGTTGGCCAGAGTTTTTAAACAGTAATGGCGAATATTTTATTTACCAGCTTTTATGTATTTTATTTAATGCTAAAATACGACATTTCATATTGGACGACGTAATATATTTATTTCATTTTAATACGCAGCTTGTCAAACTCGTACTAAGCCTCTTATAAGAAGTAGTACCTCACATTTTTATATTAGAATTTATCTGCATATTTAAAATGGGAATAATATGTTAATAAAAAATTAAGATTTATTTATATTTTAATTATTTTTAATGATAAATAATTTTATTATTTAAGTTTATTAGGATCAATATTTATATGTATGAAAACAATTTCCGATAATTCTACATAAAAAATCAAAAGTTTCAATTAATTCAAAAGATTAATTTTATTTCATGTTCTGAAGAATATAATTTTTTAATGGATTCTCTACAAATATATAGTGGTGCAGAGTTTTGCATTTCAATATTAAATTGATTTAATAAAAATAAAAAATTTCGATGGAAAAATTGATTAGAGCATGGTGGCCTATTAATAATTTTATAAAAATTAATTGCTGTATAAAATATATATCGGGAGTCGCTCCGAGGTAGAATTATTTTCCGTAGGAAAATAAGAATTTCATTTATATCAAGACAGTTGCCCTTCAAAATTGTCGATTTACGGTTAACGAAATTTAGATTCATTATTATTCAACTAAGATGAAAAATAAAGATTAAATTCGGAATAGAATTCAATACTTCACAAATTATTTCAGTAACTAGGAATATCGTTAAATATTTTTATCAAGATTCTTGTAAAATTCAGAATTTTTTGAATATTGATGTTTTAAATATCATAATATGGAACTCTGAGAAAACGTTTATCCTTACATGAACAAGATTTTGATAATACGTACATATTTTTAACGTTTCATGATTCCATCTAAGATCATATATTAAAGAAATAAGCCAACGAAATATAAAAAAAATAAATATTTATCCTAGTTCATCTTAAAAACTCGGTAAATGTTACAATTAGATAACCATTAGTAATTTTAGTAAATTATTATTATTGTTATTATTACAATTTTTTTATAAAATATGGTTGTCACAGTAAAAAGTGGCGGTTAGTTTTTATCTGTTTAGACGTATCATTATTTTATTCTTCTATCTTCTTTGTGGTTTGTTAGTTGGAGATTAAAAAAGCTTACTGGGGATATTCTAAGTGATATTTATGTTTTATAACTGACAAAATCATAAAATCCAACCTTGAATTAATATAAATCATTTGAATAAATATACATTAATGAATATGTTTTAATGAGGTAAACATTTGAAATAGGAATTATAAATAAAAAATGATATTTTCAGTGAAAATTATCGTTCAATAATTTTAAATGTGGTCTTTCATTGCAACAATGTATATATTGACTTAATTCAGCATTTATAAGTATATAAGTATTATCAAAGTGAAAAAAGCACCACTAATGGTTTGAAGAATTCCAATGTGGGCGCATAAGTCTTGAATATAAGTTTCAAGAGGATTGTGCGTCAAAAATTTATGTTTAGAAAATTTTTTCACAGGGATCTCTACGTTTATTTCATAAAATATATAGTTTATAATTTTGTTGAGAATGAATATTTATGGTAAAAAAATAAAATGTATTTACCATTGTGGGTATTACTATATCTCCACATTCTATTAGCAGGAAAAGTGAGAATTTTTCGATGGATGAGGCAAAATATGACTCCTGCTACCATCAAAAAGACCGAGACCGCCACAAATAAGCCTACATACATCGCAATATCATGAGTGCTTATAAGTGCACTGCCACTTTCTAAAACCAATATTAAAATATTAATATTTAGAATATAGGACTTATCATTAAAAAATATTGATGCTAGTAAAGTATTGCCTCGTTTACGACAGATTTCCAACTACTTTAAACAATTGAGAAATTCTTAAGAACCTCCAAAGATATCATCCTTATTTCTACGTTTTGCAAACAAGAATAAACAGAAAATTTTTTTCATCAAGCTCTTTTCAAAGCTTGCACTAACTTTTTTGTAATATATAACCATTTAATATAATAATTAATGTTATAACAATCTATAGAATAAATATTTTAGAAAAAATTCTTTAGTAGAAACCTTTTCAATACAGTACTATAATCTTCAAAATGAATCAAATATAGTTTAATTAGAACTAGATGAATTAAAATTTAAAATTGTGAGCTTATTCCAACCAGTGTTGGAAATGATTTTTTTTCAATTGATATTTGCATAACGCCAGTATCCACTAACGACGATCCGCCAGATATAGGAACGTCTGATTACTCAATTTTTCTACTTTGAATTAGGATAATCATCTCCGGCCTTTTCTATAATCAACAGCATCAAATTGGCCCGGCAACCTCTGATACCATTTTACCATGATTAAATTCATAGATCACACAGCGTCTTATGTTATCGTTAATCGGTATTCTTTCTGTAATTTCTACAGTTTTAATACATATTCTGGAAATACACTCGAAAGATATTGAGACATTGAACGTGAAATCTCATGAAATCTCCAAAAACCAATTGATTTTGACTTATTCAAAAAAATTATTAAATGATTGATTATGAATTATTAAAACAACAATATTATTTATGTGTCTACATAATAATAACATGATTTTTGTTCAGACTATTAATTATTTCTATATAGATTTTAAAAGAATTTGATCTTTCTTTTACATTCTTCTAGTGCTGATAAATTCTTACAATATTGTGATATGGTTTGCTCACGAAGGATAAGGAATGATAATATTTTATAATATAAGCAATAATAAGTATATATATAATTGAAGATGACAATAATGATTAATAGTAGAAATAAGGAAAGGCTAACCTTGGATTTGATTATTATTATTGTTGTTGTTATTATTATTGATGAATGATGCCACGGATCCTGGAAAAACAATTTTTATAAATTCTTAAAATAACAAATCCACTAAGTTTAATGTGTCATTAAATGAAAAAAATAAATAGGCGCCATTAAAGAACAAAAAAATTCGGTTTTCAGATAAGATAATTATTTATCGTTTGAAACAGTATTTTAATAGAAAAATAATTCGATAAAATAATCTATTTTTTCGATAATTTTCGTTTAATATATTTTTTCAATTATTCCTTCTGATAAATTGATTTTCGAAGTCACGAATAGTATGTAGAAAATATATCATCAAATATTTTTATTTCTCTAAAATTGATTTTATTTTAATGGATATTCACTGTAAAAAAACTTGGACCAAGAAGCCTGGTTAGAAATTATTTTAACTGTCAAAATTATAATTATTTATTCATAATCTAATTATATTTATTAAAGCAATTTTATTCTTATAGAAAATTAATACATGCCGTATAATTAATCAAAAAAATTTCTGAACATATTTTTTGTTATATTTATATAATTGTAAATAATTATAGAAATATTTCAAAGCTTGATTTCTTTTATTAAATTTTAATAAATTAAAAAATATTGTAAAAAGAAAAAAAAGTTCATAATTTTTTTGATATTTTCTTTCGCTGCCCATTAAAATTAATAATGAAAATTAATTATAAATAAAAATCTTTTATTCGAAATTAATCATTCTTTTTAAAAACTTTATTTCGTAAAAGATGACTAAGATGAAAAAAAAAACCAATGGGAATTTTTATTAATTTATGAAGGATACTTGGAAAAGTTTTTAAACATTTTCTTTAAAATCTCAAATTACCCATAACAAATTAAAAAAGAACAGATGAAAAAACCGAACCTCAGCCCTTTCCGACAGCAGAAATTGTATAACAAAATATTAAAAAAAAGCCTATCCATCATCCAATTTTGATGATTTAAAAGCCCATTCCTTACGCTTAGTTAAAGAACGGGGTATAATAAATAAAAAAATTTTCAAAATGAATTTCGAAAGAAAACGAATGATTTATTCTTCCACATAACAATACGAAAAATTCTGCAGGAAAGAAATTTGCTAATGGCTCACAAATGAAAAGACAAAAAATTATTGAAAAAAAATCGCAATATTTTCTTATGTATACATTACATAAAGGAAAATCCTTTTTAATTGATGCATTTCCTTTCTTCAGTACCAATGACTCACTTTAGTTCTGGAACAAAAGAAAAATCATATGGCATTACATGGAATGGGAGAAGGAAATAGAAACGCCTTAGATAAATGCAACCTGGTTGGACTGAAGGAACAGATGAGCCGTTCTGACACAAATTAAATTACGTTAATGATGGATAATTGAATGTTGTCAGAAACAATCGGGCAAATATTGCAACGCTCGGAATTCCATTGACAGATTATAGCGATTAGAAAATGAAGATGGCAATGTCGACGAAAGGAGAAAGGAAAATGAGTCAGTTCGGGAATTGAATTAATACATTCAGTGGGGTTGCCTGGTGGGTGTGGAAAAATGGGCGAAATGTTATCGATCAAAATTATTAGGAAGCAATGTTTCAAATCCATTCCGAATGAAATTTCCGGATACTATATCATCTTCAACAGATGGAGAACGATTCTCTTGCTTGTAATTTACGATCCTCATGAATCGTAAAATACCATTATGGAAATCATACGGGAAACCAGTGAGATCAGCATTAAGTAAATTACGACATAACCTTATTTACATGACATCAAATAAAGTTATCTGTAATTAAAATTTATAAAATTATTAAATTTCAGTTGAAAATTAAAGGAATTTTGTTGTTCAGATTAATATATAAAAACTTAATAAATATATAAATAAAATATAATAATATTTCTGTCAAAACGAATATTTAAAATAAATAAAAATTATCGTAATTAAAATAATTTAAAATCCTAAATAAAACTAAAATTTGTTTAAATATTTTCAATTATTAATTACTTTAATTGTTTTCAAATTATTTTTAATCAAAAAACTGATTCAGCCAACAAAAAATGAATAGAAATTAATCAATGAACAATTTTGTGTATTTAAAAATTTATTTATTGGACCAAATTGAAATAATTACATAAATTATTGTACAAAATATTAAATATAAATTATAATAATTTTTATATAAAAAACTGAGAAAAGCAAAGAAAATTAAATTTTTATTTCAGTCGAGCAATTTCGTAAAAATTAAGATTTCATTTATTTCTCAGAACCAATTTTATTAATTAATTTTATTTCGCACATTGAATCGGAACAGTTTTTATATATCATATAATTTTTTTGTTTTTTATTTACATGAAATTTAAATAAAAAGGCACAGTTAAAATATAAAGTTCATAAAATACTATTCAATTTTAATGTGTAATATAGTAATTATGAGAAAACCGTTTTTACGTTATTTTTATTGGCTTAAATAAGAAAAGTATTGGAATTCAAATCATTTAAAGCATAAGAAATATATTTGTTTTAATACTCAAACTAGCGCGCTCATTTTAAGTACGTTATTCTTTAAAAAAAAATTCTTACGAGTTGAAATCATAAAAAAAACATGAAAAACAATAATAAATATTTTGATTGCTTGATGTTATTCATTTTCTTAAAGAAAAAGTACGACGCAGAACAAAAAGAGAATTTTTGACGTGTATGATGAAAGTGCAATAAATAAACGCCTATGTCAGAACTAGTTTAAAAAGTTCCTGTTGTGTCACCATCTGTGAAGATGGTAAACACTCAGAGAAACTATTTTTGACAGTGTGAACATATCAAAGGTTTGATTAAGGAAAACAAATTTTAAACGAGTGATATTACGGGTAATATTAATGTATCTAAAAGTCTTTCAAATCATTTTCAAATCTCTGCAATTTTTGGGTGTCACACAATTTCAATGAAAAAAAATTATTTCATCCAATATCATTATGCAACTAATTGCTTAAGAAAAATCAGGAAAATCCATTTTTCAAAAGAATTATTACGGGTGACGAAAAATGGATTTTAAATAATGTCCAGAGCAAAAGATCTTGAGGAAAACATGGTGAACAGGAACAAACTGCAGCAGTGAAGAAATTTCACAGAAAAATGTATTACTGTGCATTTTGTGGGTTTGGAAAGGAATCATATATTATGCGTTGATTAAGCAAAATTAAATAATCGATTCTAGTAAGTATTGTACCCTACTCGATAATTCGAAGGAGCAAGAAATATTATGTCATGATCAATAAGTTAACGCGAGACCACATGTTTCTTAACAGACCAGTTTCCTATTTCAATTTAGCTAGGATGTTTTTCCCCACCCAGCTTACTCACCAGACCTGGTACTATCAGATTTTTATCTATTCCAATCCTTTACAGAATTCACTGTATGGAAAAAATTTATTTCTTAAAAATACGAAAAATTATTTATTTCACACAAAAATTGACACTCAAAATATTTTTTACTTTATATCAATAGTATAAAAATAATTTTCTAAAAACTGATTTAATTTATTGAGAAAGTATTTTTCGGTATTAGAAATTCAATATTTCTATTATAAAAAAATATATATTATGTAATCCAGTTTGGAAAGCACTGAAAATTAAAATCTGAAACCATTGTTTAAAAATATCACAAAAAAACAAAAATAAAGTTCAGAAAAAGACAATTATTTTTTTTAATTCGTCAATGTTTTGCAAAAATAATTTTAAATCATAAAAATATTATCAATAAATTGCAAGTGATATAAAAATTATTAATTAATCAATATTACAGTTATCTATTCGACGTTTTCCTAAATGTCAGTGTAAATGAAACGTAATAGCTTAAATTATTTGATTAATTAACAAATAATTTAATTAAAAAATCATGATATTGCTCTCAATAAATCTCAGGTTCTTCTGTTAAATATAAATAATCATTTTTTAATGCAGGCATAATTAGATTTCATTTCTAAATTATTTTTTTTCACATGAATTATGCATAAATTGGGAATGGATTCCATGGAATTAATAAGTAACAAATTGATTGATATTTAATTAATAGAAAGAAAACGAAATATCAAGACCGACCTCCACACTCGGTTATTGTACAGTTGATGGTTTCGATGAAATTTGATTCTTTACACATGTTGTTGGTTGGGCATTTTCGAGTTCTTTCCTTTGTACATGGATTTCCTGAACATTTACTCCATTCAGACCAGCTCGTCGACGCATCTTCAATAGAAAAAAGATTTATGAAAAGAATAATTATAAAATTATAAATTTATACAATTTGATTAGAAAAAACTGATTTTTTTGCAGCATATGAAGATTTGTTTCACATTCGAGCCAAGGTACTTCAACATTTTATAAAAAATAATTTTAGATAGTTTTAGTTAAGGATAACTAAAGAAGATTCTTTTATTAGAAGGTGAGAAAGGTATAATTCATAAGATTTAACTTATCTTACAAATGTTATAGGTATATTTCTGAATTCGAAGATTAAATTTAAGTATAATGAAAGATCAAATAGTATATGAGGACATGTTTAGTTCAAAAGAAGCTGCGATGTAAAAAGAAAATCCAATCACAGATTTCGATGAGTTCTTTAGAATAGTTTAATTCAAGAAATTAAGCATGGGGAATTAAACTTTTTTCAAAAATTATTCTTATTTTAAATTAAAATTGATTGGATTTTAATTAAAGATGATTCTTAATAATAATAATAATAATAAATTATATATCTTCATTGTTATTTAATTTTTCTTTCTATAAATTATATCAAATGATTAAAATTAATTTTTTTAATATAAATGTAAAAATTCCATAAAAGTCATTTAGATAAATGCCCCACGAAGCAGAATATAATTGTTCAAAAGTTATACCGCTACTATCAGAATGCTGTCATCTACTATGAACGACTGAAACCATCAGTAACTATACCTGATGAACTGTATCGATTACAATTTATTCGTTTGAAGCGAGATCTCGTCGAGAAAATATCCGAATAAGAGAATATAGATGCAAAAGTAATTTTGGAATTGATCATACTAAGTTATTTTTTCAGTCAGTGGTTAAGAAATACTTAGAAGATGCCCACTGGAAAGCCTTACATACCTACTGTATTCTCATGATATCAGTCTTTGGAATTATTATTTGTTCTATTCGGAAGAGCCATTTAATTCTATTGAAGATCTTCGAAATCAAACAAGCAAATTGTTTCCAAAAACCCAGTGGACTACTTTCACTGAATTTATTTGTTAGCTGAACGATTACCTAAGATCACTCCAACCAATGAAACATACATCGAATAGATATTTTATGAAAAAACTTAACGGGTTTTACTCAAAAAAGGCTGAAATATATTCGTACGCTTAATATGTTTTTATTTCATGTTATCTTATCCCCTTTGTTCTATATTTAGGTTTGAATTTTTAATTGAATATTTTTATTTTTGAATTAATTTTATATTTATTGTTAAAAACGATGTTTTGTTATATTAATAATATTATAATAATTATAATATATATATCTCCTTTTATCTATATTTAAGTTTGATTTATTAATTGAATGTTTTTAAAATATAATATTTATTGTGAAAAACGATGTTTCGTTATATTAATAATATAATTTTTTAATTACTGTTTTTGTTTTTAACTTTCAGCAAGGTAATCTTAAAATTCAATTAATTTTAGGTTATATTGATTTAATTTAATCCAACTGCTTAATAGTATAAAAATAATATAAAATCCATTTAATTAAAAAAACCCACAGATCTCTCATCGAATAATATTTACCGTAAAATTTAATTATATTTGAAAGTCAACCATATAAAAGTTCTTTATAGATTTTTAGTAATGAATTTTAGGCTGGTATAAAGAAAATAATAAAATAAATAATTTTTCATGGGAAATGTAGAAAAAAATATTTATATGTTAATTTCAAAATATCTCTTCAATAAAAAATTGGTGTTGAAAGAAAAAATGCCTTTCATCTCAGTATGAGAAATTTCTTAAAAATATTTAATTTTTAATGAAAAAATATTTATGGAAAATATTTTTAATGTTTGTCTTGTCCTTGAACGAAATAAGGAGATAAAAACCTTGTAAGAGGAATATTTATTTTGGTGAAAATTATGTTTACCTAATAGTTTATTTTTAAGAAAAAGCAAAAGCTAAAAACGAAATTTTATTAATTTTAGATAAAAAAAAGAAGAAAATCTCTTCAAATAAATCAATTTATAATAATTTTTTACCTATGAAAAAAAAACAAATTGAACAGACCAACAATTTATATTATTATAATTATTCAGGGGAATTTTTCTTATTTAAATAAAAAATTTTATTGCTGGAATATGTTATCACAAAAGCATCCTGGAAAAGGCTAAGAATTATCATTGAAATTATTTACTGGTGTTTTTTAATCCATAATTAAATGTAAAATATTTTTCAATAAAAGTAGATCTCCACAAATAAAAGTATAATATTTCCCAGTGAAAAAGAAAGGTAAATTAATTTTTTAACGTAACAGAATTATAATGATTAATACCAACCAATAACTGTGATCTTGGCTGTGGCATATCTTTCAATTCCAAAACTTGTAGCCACACAGGAATAATTTCCGGAATCACTGATCCTTGAATTTGATAAAAGCAATTCCCCATAATCATTGATTTCTATTTGAGGATGTGTTTTGCTGGTTATTTTCTCACCGTTTTTCAACCAATAAATCTATTTAAAATTAAGTCAATAATTCAATTTTCAGTTCCATAACATTTTTATTGCATTAAAATGATTGAAAATTTCGAGTTTTCAAATAAATTCAATAAAATCTTTTGCTCAGATATAACGTAGTATCAAACAATAACGTTCTGTTTTATTAATTTCATTTACTTAAATAAATAACCTTTTAGATTCTCATGAAAATAATTATAGTTTTTAACCGACAAATGTATTATTAAAAATCTCAAAAGACAAGAAATAGGATCCATGACAGGAAACACATTTCTGCCTATGTAAAATGAGTTTATCTATGAAGTCCAGTCTTTTGAAACCGATAATAGTACAGAAAGCATTCTGAACAGGACTAGTTTTATGAAAGATTTTTTCTTGCAGGAAGTTAAAAAGATGATACAAAAATGATAGTAAGTAGGTGATAGATCCAGTGAGTATGTTAGTTGAGGCATACTTTCTTATCCAAAATCATTCAATTTCTATAGGGATTGTTTCGCAAAGTGTGGCCGGACATTGTCGTGAATAATTATATTTATCCAATAATTATTGCATATTGACTAAAGCACAAAGATAGCAATTTCCGGTATATCTTGCCGAATTTTTGATATCTTTCTAAGCTTATACTCTCTTTAATTTAAGAAACTTTAGTCAATCAGACCGACAATGCATCCCGTTACCACGGTCTTCTTTTGGAGCGATCTCGGATTTGGAAATTTATGTTGAGTTTCGCCAATGTCCATGATCGAAATATATAAGATCGATAATTTTGTTTCAATTATGTACCGAATATATTCTAATATTAATATGAAAAAGTATAATTCCTTTAAAAATGATTAGTGATATCATTTTCTTAGTTTTTAATTAATGATGTGAAATGAGAGTGATCTGAGAGTTCTAGATCATTTGTATAAAAGCATTTTGAACAATATTTCTGCAATTTTAGCTAATTTCAAAAGATGTTAAACGATAAAAAAGAAATTCTAATTAATCTTTTAAATTCCAAATGGAACCGAAGAATTCCAAAAATTAAATATTTAAATATTTTCTTTTTATTTTATTTAGATATATTAAAAGATAACTGTAGATTGTATTTGTTATGATAAAAAATTTACATTCATTTACGAAATCATTATTTTTCCTTTTTATTGGGAAAAGAAAAATAATATAATTATTTTTTCGTAGATAATTTTAATTGAATCATAAAAAAGATATAAAATTTGGTAAAAATTAATAATATTATTAATAATCAATGATAGTAATAGCAATAATCTATAATAATAATAATGTATAATAATAATACTAATAATAATAATAATAATAATAATAATAATAATAATAATAATAATAATAATAATAATAATAAT
>JBBMKC010129002.1:0-16063 GCA_037834085.1 Bipalium vagum
TGACTGATGAAGAACTGAAAAATAAAAGTTCAAAACATGTTTCATGAAAATATATATTTGAATAAATTTTGTATTCATTTAATAAAAGGCGTATATTCAAAAAATAAATTTATATTGTTCACAAGATTAAAATTAAAAAAAAAAAAAAATAAAAACAATAAATTACTTTTTAACAAGTTATGGTAAATATATTATTAATTTTCAACTTCATCAAGCCTGTTATTAATAGAAATTAGAGAATGAAACAGTTTTTTAAATTAAAATAGTTAATTTATGCAAATTTAAATATATCACTTTTCCTATAAATTATCAGAGTTTTTTTAATTCTGTAATTTTTCCTTTATTGAATATTTAATACTTTATAAGGCTTATAAGATATCTCTATTCAGTTATTTTCTTAGAATTTATATTCAAATTTTAATTAATTAAAAATAAAATTCATTTATTTTTATCATTACAGTATTAGTAAATTAGAAAATGAGTATTAACAAAGAATTATTTAAATTTCTGAAAGAATTAGGATTTAAACTTAGAAAATTTCAATTTGAGAAAGATGAATTCAGAATATATTTTAAATTATTTTTTAAGATAAATTTATAAAATATAAAAAGATTAAATAATAAAAGGCATAGAATTATCGGTGTGAAAATTAAATAAAGGTAATTTAAGAAGAATTATTTTATAAATTATTATGAAAAAAAAATAAAATAGCAAGTTAAGGTTAATTCGAATTCATCAAATAGTATAGAACTTCAAATTATATTATATTCATTAAATATTAATTATTATTACACAATATCCAATTATTAAAACACATGTTATAAAATACAATCGATTTTGATAATTATAAAATTATCCAACAATTTATAATATCAATAAAATAATATTAGATAAAATTTCAATACAACAATTTGTTTGAATAATGGCTTAACATTTCAGCGATACTTAAAAATATGAAATGATTCTACCTAAATTATCGGAAACAGAAAAATTTTACAAAATAAATCTCGTAACTTTTTTCATCTCACGCTATAAAAATCAATCGTTTTTGGACTGTTTAGTCACAATCGATGAAAAGTGCTTTCTGTTCAATAACGTACGACAGAAAAGGACCTGAAAAAGTAGAAAAAAGCCCAGAAACAGTTACAAAGGGGTTGCTGAGTATTTGCTGAACTGCAAAGGCATTATTTATTATGAACTTCTCTCACGCGGTGAAAGAATATTATTAATTTCTTTTGTTGTTTAAATTATACCAACTTAATTATTCTCATATAAGACTTCTGAATAACTTTCTTTGTATTTTTATTGGTTTTGTGAAAATTTTAAATTAAACGAGAAAAAGTTTTTAATGTCGTAAGATGTGAAACTTAATTAAGATATCTTATGAAAATAAATTTAGATTGAAAAAGAACATAAATTGAAAAATTCTGTATTAGATAATAATTATGCTGATTATAACATAATAATAATTACATAACATGCCTTGAGTTCTAGAAAAATAATTTACTTTTGTTTTTTGGGGTACCACCAAGAAAGGATAAAGCTCCTCATTAGCTATATTCTAACTATATGACACCAGTTTCATTGATTGACCTATCTAACTCAATTTAAGTTTCAACTGTTTAGCCCATTTCCCAGAAGAGTTTTCAGAGTACACTAAATGATCCTCTTTAGAAAGTAAAAGATTTCAATGAAAAAATTCGAACGAAATTGAAATTAAGTCATCCTTTTTACATTTTACTTCGTTAATCTATCTTTCAAACTAATCTTATTTATAAAATAATCAACCACTAATTGACATTTTATTGGGATATCTATTTCAAAGGGAAGTTTGGGAAAGATAATGATTTTTTATAGATAAATCTCTATATAAGTAATAAAGTCAGGATTAACCTTAAGAAAGGTATTGTTGTTTGGTCGGTATAACTGAAATGATATCATTTAACAAGAGGTTCTGGATACTGGTCAAATCAATCATTACGTATTCTGCGTTCAGCAGTTGAGAAAATCGAACATGAAAATAAGAAAATTGTTAAGTGTTAAACTAAAAAGATGTAGAAGTCAGTCAACATAACACTAGACCAATAATATATTTGGTGAATATATAACAATTGTACAAACCTAGGTAGGAGATTTAAATACATTCTTCATTTTTAGTTTAAGCTGGCGGACGAAAAAAAAATTTTTTATTTAAAAAAACGGCGAGAAATTTTGGTCACTATATTTTTTAATCAATGTCGGTATAATGTCAATATCCACAAAAGATGATTTATACGGTCTAGGAGTTTCTGCTAAATCAACATTTCCGACTTTGAATGTGGAAAACCATTCCTGAAATTTTCTGACATTATTACCATACGTATAGATTTGGTTGATTAATCTTTTTGCTTCTGATGCTATTTGATATTTAAACAATTTCTTGATTCACACTGAAATATTAAGAATATGAATTTTATATCTTTGCTTTTTCCTTTGGAAAACATTTGAATTTTTTTCAAGTAAAAAAACAATAAATGATAAGCGTTACTTTTCAATGTATATATATTAATATAAATCTTGTGTGGTACCCATCTTCCTACTTTGTATACCTTTCCCATGGCATTCAGAAGTCTGGTAATTGAAGAATGAGAAGCATTTAATGATTTAGCAAGATCAGTTTGAGTTTGGCAGGGATCTTTAGCCACTAATACTAACAGATCTTGATCTTCAAACACTTTCGTTTTTCCTGGACTCTCTTTATATTCCACCGTAAAATATCTTTTGAATGCGGCTTTTGATAGAGCATTGTTCCCGTAAGCCCCAACAAGGATTCTAAGTTTTTTATGTAGATTTTTTTAATAGCAAAATGAAATGACATCACTTCCAGGAAATGATGCTTATTTGGTATCTAAGAAGCTATCTAAAAAAGAATAACAAAGATATAGTTAAATATATCAAAATATATTTTACAGATTATTTTTGAGAAATGCATAAACAATATATATTTAAATAGTTTATTTGAACAAATGAATAATTTTCCTTTATTACAGGTATTTAAAAAAGGTTCACTTTCAATGCATATACCCAATATATTTACAATAGACCTTATTTTTCAACAGAAATTTGCATCATAAACCACATTTAGTATTTCTCTTCTCTTACGATAGTAATTTAATTATATTATTTTGTTCATTATTTTATATTTAGTTTTGCTAATCAGCTATTCATATGAATTTATCTTTAATTATACGTAATTATTCAAAGAGAACTGAAACAGGTTTACAAAATGAAAGAAATTACATTAAAACATGTATTTTGTTAAATACAAATAAAAACAACGTTTCAGAAAACAAGTAGTAGAGTATCACAAAGTTTACAATCTCTTCAAATGTAAAGGAATGGATTACATTAAAAAAATCATTGTAAAAGATAAAAGAAAAAAGTAAATGTTAATATATTTCTTTTAAAGAATATTTTAAAATTATTAAAAATAATTATTTATTTGAAATTATTTATTTAAGTGAAACGATAAAATATGAAAATACAAAAAAAATGTAAACAAGAAGTTGTATATCAAATATTTTCATCTCCTTATTTTTTAATAAAATACTGTATATTCTTATTTATCAATGCCACACTTTTAATTAGAGAAAATCGAAGAGAAAAATAATAATAGTATTACGAATGGCAGAATACTGAAGGAAAAAATGAATATAATTTTTAAAACAAGAAGATTTTCTTATTTTAAGTGCAATCATTGGTTGTAAAAGGGGTCAGTTCAAAATTATGAAAATAAATTATAAAAGCTTAACTTATAAGTCAAAACCAAATGATTATTAAAACAAAGATAATCTTAGTAAAAAGATTTTTAAATTAAAGGAAAAAAAGATCATCTGTGAATAAAAATTGAATACAAAGAATGGAACTATCAAAAGATAATCTTAAGAATAAATTCTAACATCGATTTCAGATGAGCAAAATAAGTCGGAAAAAAAATCAGACGTTCAAGAATGTTTATATAACATGAAATTATATGTAAGATATGAAATTTCTTAGTAAAGTTAAAAAGTACTTAGACTTTACCACAAATATTGAAGATAGTTCAATAAAAGTTTGCACGTAAAATAATAATTGTATTTTAGTATAAAATATACGATTTGTTTAAATATTCAATTTTGGTTTGCACTAGATTAAATTAATTTAAAAAATGTTCGAAAATGTTGAATTTTGCACTGTAATCCGTTTTTGCTCTCTTAGAGATCTGGAAAGAAGAAATTTAGTAATCAACTTCAAGAGGTATAAAGAAAAGAATAACTTATATAATTTATAACTGGATCTGAAAATTTTCATGTGGTCGAACAGTATTTTTGATCAGACCAAAAGTGAAAGACGTATCAAAATTAGTGAAGAAATGATTAAAAATTAAAAAATATTGTGATAAATGAAAGGAAATTTACTCAATCTCAAATATTTGAGAGGCTAAGTGTATGCAAAAGTACCACCAAACTGCTTCTAAAACAAATGAGAATCCGAATGTTATGTAGTGGGTTTTTGTTCACATTTTTTAACAGCTAAATCTTTGTCTATTGGAGGCAGTCGATAAAATCTTTTTCGAATATAATAATTACTGACTAAGTGTTACTGAGTCTATACCTTTCTTACTTTAAAAGAGAGTCAAAGAAATGGGTTTTTTGAAAATGAGAAGCCATTCAAGGTATAGAGTCTCGGAATGTCGCATCATAAATGTATCTTGCCTAACGTGCTTTGGGACAGGAATAACATCTCAAATCTATATTTTCCTCTAGAAATCTTAAATTTGGGTTATTACAGTAATTTCATCTAGACCAGCCAAGAGCCTTTATCCATACGTTCTTATGAATACAACCAAGAAGACAGACACATTAACAAAAGCTAGATTTGTGCATTCATAAAGTCCACATTTTGCATCAAGTGATTTTAGGTTGTTCAATCATCTGAAAAAAATATGCGAGAACATAAATTTTTTTCAAAGAATGATAAGAAGAATAGTGTAACAAGATTCCTCATGGCTTCAAGGGAATGGCTGATCAGAAAAAACTTACTTTATAAACAGCGGTTATGTTCAGAAATGAGATCTATAAATGTTTGTATACTTAAAAATTGTTATGAGTTATTTCTGAGAGTCTATGTACTTTTTAACCTTACCACATCTTAGAAATAAATTACTAAACGTTTTCAAATTGATATAATAACAAAGACTAAAATGATTATGTTTGGGATATTGATCGATGTTTACGGTGAAGAAATCGAATTAAAACATAGCCAAGTAGTGAATCTAGAATTTTATATTCATTAAAAATTAAACGCGCAGACCCAATATATACCTTTATTCTGTAATAAAAGACAATGAGCAGTTATTTAATCCATCTTTTATGAAATTTTAATTTTTAATATTGCAAAGCGTTTTAATTAATTAATTTTATTTTTTTAATTGCACATAATTTATTTCCTTAAATATAAAAAAATTAATTACCAAAATGAAATGATAAAAATCAACAAATAGGAACAGTGAAAATTCAATGTAAAAGAATTAAACAAATATCGTTGCCACTCATATACATATGTGAGAACAGTAATAATAAATTTATAAATAATAATAAATTTAAATAATAATAAATTTATATAATAATAATAATAATTTATATAATAATAAATTTATATATATTTTTTAATAATAATTAATAAGTTACTTTTATTTAACTAAATAAATGAAAGAGAAGATAATTAAGCCATGATATAATTGTTTTGAATATTATTTTTATAGAAAAATAAACCAAGAAAAAATTAAGTAGGGTGAAACTAATAATGATATTTCTTGTCTTTAACATTATACAGGGTGTTCGAGATAAATTTGACATAATAAAAAGGGGATTTTTTAAATATTTGTTATAGGTGTTTACATAACTTATGGTTCCTGTACAAGTTTAATTCGTTTTTTAATTCAGATTCGTAAGTCTGTTAGTGTGGATTTAAGAAAATCTTTTTATTGAAATTTTTTCGCATTAGTAATACTTTTCGTGTATTATATATTTAGAACTTCGACATTGGGATATTTTCTTTTTCAATTGAATATATTTGTATCATTTTAACATATATTTTTGGCAACTCACAAACTTTGGTATTGCCTTAGCCAAGTCTTTCAAAGCTTTTAGCTTTCCTCAGACACGAAGTGATTCTAAAACTGTTGTTTCTCTGCCATATTCTGAGCCTATGACTAATATTAAACCATTCAAAATTGATTAATCTATTTTATTGATAATTAGCTTGGTGATTAATAATTATGGTGATAATTACAATAATCTTATTTTAATATAACTTTGAAAATGTTCCGGATTTATCTCGACAACAATGTATATCATTATCGATTATTATTACTGAATATATTGAATTTTTAAATTTTAAATTAAAATAATAATTAAAATCAATCACATCGAATGAAAATTGATTTAATCATTTAGTATTATTTAAAACAGATAATTATCTTTTATATCTGAAGAAATCAGCTTATTTTTCATAATTAAAACTTTGTAAATGGCTTATTAGGCTTTTTATGAGTACATAAACAGTATTAGAGGCACTGAGATGTTTCGATTTTTAAGCAATTATTTATCTATAAATAATAATTTTATACACGAAAATAATCCCATTTTTTCCTGTTTAAACTTCCAAATTTTGATAATTATATCAATAGCTCAAGTTATTATTTATATTATTAAACAATGCTTGAGCAAAAATAAATAAAATCACTTGAGCTATACTTTTAACATATTAATATAATATTCTTTTCTTTAGGAAAAGAAATAAGTGAGATTTATTATTAATACGTGACATTATATAATGGAGAGACAATTCCTTTTGATTAAATATTTAGCTTAAAATAAAAAAATAGTTTCAAAGTTTATATTTTTTTCAAAAAATATAGAATACAAATTACGGAACATCCCAACATAAATATTAGGTGTACAAGTTGAAAATGACGATTTTTTAAGATTGAAAAAAACGGTTTTTTAACAAAACAAAAATTTTATTTTATTCAAAATAATAATAATGATAATTTTTATCGCTATCCACAACTTTGGTCCATTTATGTGGTAGTTTGTGAAAACAATCAAAAACCGTTCTTGTTTAAATACGATCCACTCATCAATCAAATTTTTGATATTCCTGAAGTTTGGGGAGTGCCGTTCCGAGAGACAATGTGTTATTTTGTTAACTTCTAAAAGTGTAACTCTTAAGTCATTCTGCGTTTTTCTTTCTGTTCTGAAATCTTTGAAATATTAAACTAAATAATGTATCATTAAATAATGTATCAAAGATTTTTTGTACTATCAACATTGATAATTATTTTATTATTATTGCTCATTATTCAGTTAACTCCTTGATTAGGATGGGGCACTTTTTATTAAATTTCCTATTAATTTTCCGTGTGAAAACAGAGAATCGTTATGAATTATAATTATTCTCTAAAACAATCAATACCGTAAGATAAGTAAGTATCATTATTTTCTTTCATTCTTAATAATACATTTCGACAAATTTCTCCGCTTAATTCCTTCATACTTAAAAACAGAGAGGAAAAATAAAAGAAAGAGAATATCAAACATCCCGCAAAGGTATCAATAATGTTATAATTAATGTACTGTAGAGCAAAGTTAAAATTCAATAAATAAATAAGTAAAAGGAAAAAAGAATTAATGAAACATTAATTATTCAACAAATTTATTATTTTTTGAAATAATTATTGGAAGAGGCTCAGAGCACAAAGGTGAAAAATTGATTTTTAAAAAAATTGAAAAATGATTATTACACAGAGTTTCTCTCTTTTCTGCATTATCGATGGTCGGAACTAATGATGGCATTTCTGAACGATCTTTGATACCTTTAATAAAGCTGGGAATAATAGTTGAAATTCATTCCAAAGTGAAAGGGAAAAGAATTGATTTCGCTGAGAATTTCGCTTAAGATTTCAGATTATTTTCTTTGCTCAATAGAACTGTATGGGAATATATCATAATTCCCGAATTACATTACAATCCTCCACCAATTAGATTTTTCGACCGTTTTCGGCAGAAATGAAAATTTCTAATTATTTTTGATGTAACAGAAGGCTTTTTTCAATTACCCATTTTTATTGATAGAAATTGAGAATTTTATTTCGAATCATTTTTATCTATACCAGATTAGTACGGAATAAAATGAACAATGCTTTATTATTGTTATTATTATTAAAATTTAAACTGTTCTTATTATAATGATAATTCCTCTTCTTCGTTTTATTATTATTAATAATAAAAAATATTATCTTTATTATTATTATAATTATTATTAAAAAATTATTAAAATTAAAGATAAAATTATTATTATTCTTATAAATAATTTTATTGTTAATATTGTTAATATTGTTAATATTATTAATATTATTAAAATTATTAAAATTATTAAAATTACATGGTAAGGCTAAAAAGTATATGAAATATATGTTTTGTTTAAATATTCTAATTTCTTTTTCCACTAGATTTGATAACTTCAAAAAATGTTTGAAAATATAGAATTCCGAAGTATGATCCGGTTTTTACTACTGAAGGGATATAACAAGCAGAAAATTATTAATGACCTGAAATGGGTTTATGGTGAAGAAGCCCAATGTGAGGTAACCATCTAAAATTGGATCCGCGATTTTTTCATATGTCGTACAAATGTTTATGAACCATCCAAAGGTGGAAGGCCTACCGAAATTGATGAAGAAATTATTACAAAATTGAAAGAAATTGTAAAAAAAGAACGAATAATTACTCAAGCTTAGCTTTCTGAGAAGCTAAATGTATGCAAAAGAACCACTCAGTCTAGATCAAACTGGAGTCAAACAGCTATATAGCCGGTTCGTGTCGAGATTTCTAACATTCAAGATGATGGCTAGATGAAAAATATCGTGTGAAAGGAATGTTCATCTTCTGGATATTGTTGGACCAGTTTTTTCAACCATTTGAAGAAACATATGCGAGGACAAAAATTTGTTTCAAAGGATGATATGAAAGATCATATGACGAAATTCCTCGGGGAGAAGGATCAAAATTTCTTTGAAATGGGCTTTAATAGAATGGTCGACCGGTGGATTATGTCGAGAAATGAGACCTTTAATAAAATTGTATTCAGTTATCTTCATTATTTCTAGTAGAGTCTAAGTACTTTTTAGACTTATCATGTATTAAAAGTATTACCTCTTTATTTTTTTAAGGTTAGTCTTCCAATATTATAAGTTTTGGATTTTAAATGAGACTACTTAATTTCTTTTGAGAGATCTTTAATATTGTTAGAGTATTCATAATCCATACACCTTTCCTTCAATAATGTAAAAGACAAAAATTAAAACAAAATAATGGAATTAAAATTAACTCTGTCGTAGAAGTAACACTGCTTTAATAAAGTTTATTTATTTATTTAAAAAAAACAAGAGTGAATTAATTATCAGAATGAAATATTATTTTATTTTCAGTTTCCTTTAAAATGGAGAATACTTCATTGATGAAAATATTGTAGGGAAAATATTAAAACTTTTCCTAAAGTGAAAAATACAAAAAATTCATAATGAATTTGACTCTTCAAAAAATCTGATCAATATTCTACAAAATAATTTTGTGCAAAATAATCTTTTATAATAATAAAAATTTAACCAAATGACACCGGGAAAATTGATTTCTGTCTCTCCTGAGTATAAGGCTTAATTCAGAAATAAAACCATCCTTTGGGATCTGCAGTGAAATCAACGTTTTAAAATTGTTCTTTATTTCGACCTATTTTTGATACGGATCATTAACTTGTTAACAGCAAAATATTTATTTTGTGATAAAATGTTTTAGTTTCAGATTTATGTGGTATAGAAAACAATATGAACATTTTTAATAAGGATCAGCAAAATATCACAGCCATCAACGGCTCGGACACGGTTATGAAATGCAATATTTTAGTAAACCTGAATTTGTCAGTGAGATTTTATTATTATTTGATAATGACAAACTATTTTCAAAAATGGAAAATAATAGAAATTAATAATATTAATATTACTATTACTAATAATAATGAAAATAATATTAATTAAAATAGTAAAAATAATAAAATAAATAATAATGAAAATAAAAAAAATTATTTGAAAAAATTATAATAATAATAGTAACATTGATTAAAATAGTAATTATAATAATGAAAATAGTAATATTAACAATAATAATAATAATAATAATAAATACTAATACTAATACTACTAATAATAATATTAATTAAAATATTAATAATAATAATAAATAAAAAAATTGAAAATAATAATAATAATACTAATAATGATGATAATAATGATAATAATAATAATAGTAATAATAATAATAATAATAATAGTAATAATAATAATAATAATAATAATAATAAAATCGCATAAAAATGTAGGGAATTTTCTATTCAATATATTGACGCCTGAGCGAGATTTAAATGATTAAGATTTAATAGCTTCTCATTAAATAAATTTTAAATTATGTGAAAATAATTTTGTTTATGCTATTTACTAATGAGTAGGTTTTTTCTATAATCATTAAATTCATAATATTAAAAATGCTTTAATATCTCAATTTTGTAAATTAAAAATATTTCTGAGCAATTAAAATTATAATAATAATGATAATAAAACTGAATAACTGTCATGAATTATTTTACATCCTTGAGAAGTGCAAGATATTTCTTATTTGTATGAATAATTAATAATAATATAATTATAATAATTCTTAATTTTTTTTTCTTCATTATTTTTTATTTCACATTTATATTATTACTTTTTCCAGCAATATATGAATATTTCTTGGATCAAATCACCGAGACAAATTTTGACGAGGGGTTTCTACCGAGTTACCGAAAATAAAAGATTTGATCCACAGTCTCCGGCGATTCTGAATACTCAAAGCTTTAATATTAAAATATCTCCCGTTTTGGAAGAAGATGAAGGCGAATACCGATGCAACTTCATTTATGGTCGAAAGATCTTTGCGAAATCAGTAACACTCATCGTTCACGGTATAGAAAATAAATATTTTACGATACTACTTTCAATTATGATTATAACATTACCGATGACATTCAGTTCCACCAAAAATCATCAAACATCCACCGGCTTTGGTGAAGGTTGATGAAGGAAAAAGTTTCAAATTGACCTGTGCTGCTATAGGAAAGCCATCTCCTAAAGTTCTTTGGTATTTTCTTACTTACCCGGCGTCGGATATGAGATGGATGCCTATTGATAAAGCTTTCAGAAAGCACGATACAGGTCATTTTGAATTTATATTTTATTTTATCTTGATGAAATAAATATATTTTATTTTTATTTTATAAATATTAAAACTGAAGCCAAATTCACAATCGGAAATATTTTAATATTTAAAATTTATAAACAGGGTATTTGAGATAAATCGCGAATATTTTCAAACTAATATTGTATAAATATTTTTATAAAATCCATCTTACCTTCACTTGTTTAAGTAAGCTAATATATCAATAATATAAATAGATTAAAAATAATTGTGAAAGTTTTTAATGTCTTCGGAATTACAACAAAAGAACAACAATACTCGAATCGCTTTGCACCTGGGAAACACCCCAACAAATTATCAATTGGTTTGGCTACAGCAAGACAACAGTAAACATCTTCGCCAAAAGGTTTAAGGAAGATCACGACAAGGAAAATATAAATGCAAAAAGAAAAAACTACATCAAACATTCTGACTCAAAAAAGGAATGAAACTTATAATTAAATTATAATTTTTTTCGTCTCAGTATTTTACGGATGAGCAGTAAAAATCATTCTCAAGAATATTAACAGGTACAGGAAAAGAACAATGTACCATTAGAAAGCTGAACAAAATATCTACACAATTGTTAGTTTATAATTTTAATAACACCGAATCTCTGATCAGAGTCGACTGAGGATTGAAGTAGCAAGCTTTTGTGCAATTGATTGATCGATTTTCTTCAAATAATACTTTATTCTATTGATCAATGTTTTAAACACCTTAGCTATCCTGATAGACTAAATCTTGATAAGTTCGTTTCGCAAGTGAAGGCCTTTTTTAAAAATTTCGCACGAGAGCTCGTAGAATATGTGAAAGCAGCTTCTGAAGTTCTGATTGAATGTTTGGTAATTTTTTATTCTGCTTATTTCATAAAAATGAAAAGATTAACTTTTTTAGCAATTTCTTTTCTCGTCGCCTACGAACTTTGGACCAACATACTCTAAAGAACATTTTTATCAAGCCTCCAGAACGTGGATTATCTTTCAACATATATTTCTTGCTCAAAAGCGAGCAAACCATAAGTGGACTTTCTGAAATTTACTAAATCCAGTCCATAGAAAGCACAAAAATCTTTTAATTGCCAAAATTTCATTGTTGCCCTTTTGGAAGTCGTAAAGCATGTACAGCCTCTTATTAGTCTCACACACGCCCATTATATAACCCTCTATGTTGAATACAATAGGATCGGTTTGTGAAAAACTAATTTGTGAGAAATAATAAAATATAAAATATGATCACAAAAATCAAATCTGAAAGGTTGCCATAGAAGAAAAGGTAAGTAAAAATAGTTATAGGATGAATATTGATTTTAAAATAATCTACTAACATTCAAGCCTTGATGACGACCAGTTTCAGAAATCAATTTGTTCGAGGGAAACCTTAAAATCGACAAATCGAATCAAGAAATGCGCGGAACGTACCGATGTGTTGCAATGAGTGAATTGGGATCAATACATTGGGATACGAAGGTCCTTATCCTATGTAAGATTATTTAGAACGGTAACAAGATCGACTATTGTCTTCACAGATCCACCAGAAATACAGATGGCTAATGAAATAATAACTCAAAACATCAACCAAAATACAATTATTGTTTGCGTGGTTTCTGCTTATCCTATGGGACAGATAAATTGGTTTTTAGGAAATATTTCTCTCAAAACCAACTTTTGTACAATGTTTTATGATAAATCTATAAAATATTGTATTAGTAAGTGACAGTATTTTTTAAAATATTTCTTTATTTTATCATTTCAAAAATATTCAACAGATTTTTCATAATAATATATAATATAATTTTTCAAATATTTTTATTAAATATTTATTAAAACTCTTAAAATAAGCAAAAAAATTAATTTAATTAATAATAATAATATTATTAATATTAGTTGTTAACTGCAATATCAACAATATCAGACAGTTTCAAAATTTATTAATGTTTTAAAATATAATAATATTCAATCAAATTTTCAATATTTAATAAACCAATTAAAAGTGCTACAAATTTTTAAAATATGTGTAGCCATTTTAAACCATAAATTTAAAAAAAAATGTATATATAGTACTGTGTACAATTTCCTGTAAGATTATATTAAAAAAATGACAATTTTCATTTATTCATTAAATCTATTTGATCCCAGTCTGATGCAATGCAGTATTGCCAACGTGTTTTACATTCCTCGAAGCACGTCTGGAACTCGATTTCACAAATTTTCATCCAATTCTTCTTCTACTTGGCTGTTATCTCCTCAATTGAGCCAAAACGATTGCTACTGAGTGTTCTTTTTAGTTTAGAGAATAGCTAGAAAGCACACGGAGCTAGATCAGACGAATATGATAGTTGTGGAATGATATTAGTTGAATTTTTGGCGAAATGGTCTCGAATAATAATGCAGTGTGATCGGGTTTATGGTTGTGGTGCAAAAATCAAGAGTTGTCTTTCCACAAATCCGGCCTCTTGAATCGAATAGCTTCACGCAAACGACGCATGACATTAAAATAATAAATCTTAAGTATTAAATATTAAATTAAATTAAATTAAATATTAAATATAATATTAGGCACTTTATAAAAGTTTAAAATTAAAAATATACCTAAATACTCACATTAATGATAATAAAAATCAAAAAAATTAATAATAATAAATAGCTGACAGATCTTGATGGACTTATTGAAAGAACTTGAAAATAAAACAGATAATGATCAAAGATCAAATAATAAAAATATAAATAAAGTAAGTCTCAGGAAATCCATTAGAAAGATAGTCCTTGAGCCAAAGACATTTCAATTTTTTGTTTTAATTATTCTGATATTCACATCCACAAATCTTCATGTATGAAGCAGAATCAGGGAAAGTACTGAAACAAGAAAGATTAGATAAAAGTTTTTACGTTTTGGTTCAGAATTTGAATTAGAAAAATTTTAATATTTTTCCTATGGAAATTTTATCAGAAGAGAGGAGCTCTAATATTTCTGGTTTTCCACATGAACTGAGATGAATATTTTATGAATATTTTTAAATGAATTTTTATTTACAACTGCCTTTACTGTGTCACAGAATGCTTATGAAAATGGCATTTTTTAATTTTCAGAATAATTGATAAAATTATTTCAAATTAATAAAAGAAATTTTATCAAAATTTAAATTTTTAAAATAACACATTGGAACCACTTATTTATGTCATAAAAATAAAATAAATATTGATTTATAGTTTCTATTTTTGCTGAAAATTCTAAATTATATTAAAATATCAATATATTTAGTGTAATAGTATTGGATTCTTGAGTTAAAAATGATTGTTTTAATGATTAAATTTTATTATTGAATAAACCACCAAAAAACCGCGCATTTAAAATTTTTTAATGTTTATTTATTTGATTTATAATATTTTATTAAAATTATCTTTCATTTCATTCAATTTTGGATGAAAAATAATCTTAGTAATATGGATGATCAAAAATACCTAATTCTCATTTGAATGTGGTAAGATTTCAAAAAAGGAAAGATTGTCGTGGAAACATACCAAACATTGTGCAATGTGCTTGGTGACATTGTTTTTACTAATATATAATGCAGGAGATAGTCTGAACCATTTAAACATGGGAAATTATATCTGAAAGATGATTAGCAGTAGATGATAGTGACTTAAAACAAGTTAATGAGAGAAATTTTCGAAAAATCTCTTGAGCACTTGCTGAGAGGTTTAATTGCACCTACGTGACCATAACGAATCATTTACATTTCAACTTGGTTTTGAAAATTTTCAATTCTAACTTAACACAATAAAATAATAATAATTATTATAATTGATTTTATTTTATTGTTTTAAGTTAAAAATGTCATTAAATTATCCTCTGATTTTAAGTGTTAAATTGACAGTTTTCCAATGTTTCTGTAAATGTTTCTAAATGATAGATGAGGAGCGACCCAAATTGGAAACAAGTGACAATAAAGTCATTTCAAGGTTGAATCTTTACAGTTTGACAAAAAGAGATTTTGGAACCTACACTTGTAAAAGTCAAACGATTTTGGGTTCAGCCCAAGGATCGACACAGCTTAAAAGTATTTCTTCGTTTTAATTTCATTTAATATTTTATTATTATAAGTTGCATCGATTCTCCCTCAAGAAGAATTAACCTCATTTGATTACAAAGGTATGATTCATGAACTGTTATTGTTATTGATTTTTTATTAATAATGATATTAGAAAAATGTGAAAGTTTTTGACCCAATAATGTTTTCAAGAAATATCGAAGCATCACATATTTATTATATTTTATGAAATCTTTATAAAATTGTTTACCGGTACATAAAATATTACCATTATCAATAATAAATCTATTTCATACTAAAACTCACAATGTACTGTTACAGATTTCACGTTTAAATTAACGTTTTTTCATCTCTAGCTTATTGATATTTATCTTTGAGGTTTGTTCCATAAAGGTCTTAAAGGAATCCACCAGAAATGCTCTGACCTTTTCCGGTCTTTTAATAAAATTCGTTACTTCTGGGGAATCTCAACATAAAATTCTTAAAAATGTCAGACAGTATAAAATTCTAATGAACAGATCTATAAATATTTTCAAGGAAAGTGACTGTAAAAGATCGTATTTTGTTATATTTGATAATTGTGTAAATTCATTATATTCTTAATTCTTTATTCTTCTTCTTCTTCTTCTTCTTCTTCTTCTTATTATTATTATTATTATTATTATTA
>JBBMKC010129110.1:0-16063 GCA_037834085.1 Bipalium vagum
TTTACTATTTTATTTAAATTGTCACCAGATTATTAATCAAACTGATTAAGTAAAACAAACAGCGAGAATTAATGCAATTACCCAATATATAATAATCATTATGAATTATGTGAAAATATGAATATTTTTCTAATGCAAAATCAAATGGTAATAATATTTGTTTAAACTGTTTGAATTCTTATCGTTCAGAAAATTTATTAAATGACATAAATATTATATATTTGTTCCTTTTGATAATATTTATTTCAGATTTTTACAAAAATTTAATAGAATGATGAGTAAATATCAAATTGAGAAAGTTTCTTGAATCACTATAGATGACTTCAGCCTAATGTATTGAATTAATATTTCAGACCTTAAGATCAAAGAGACAATAATCAAATCGAGTCATCATCTGAATCCTAATGTTTCCAAGAAATCTGAAGAATATCCTGAAAATCATTTGAATTCTTATAAAGAATCGATATGGCTCACAAAACTTACATAATTGGTGTTCGATCAATATCTTACTGTTGAGAGCCGAGTGAACGTGCAATAGAAAGCGTTAGTATTATATCAACGGGGTTTTGAATACGATTTTGAAGAAATGTTGACTAACTTGAAACTGATTGTGGAATATTTGGAAATTAATGTTGATGTTTCTTGATTGCTTTTTTTTATTGGAAGTTAATAAAACAAATGTTTTTTGAATATTATTTGATTGCCCATGAAGTTATTGTAGAACCTAACTGAACTAACTAGAACTGATCCTAGCCACAATAAAGGATTTGAGAGTTAAATTTAATATTAAAAAGTAAATGAGTGAAGACGTTTATAATTGATGAGATTCAATAATTCGGAAAAAAATAATGTCATTCATCTTCATAAACCTGTTTGATTTTCATTCAATAAATTTTCACATCTCAACTGTCCCTCCTTAAATATTTTTCAATAAAAGATTTTAAGCGAAAGTATACAATGTCAGGATAGATAACCATACATCCCAGGAAAATATCTGGCATTTCCGCTCTATGACTGTTCTCAGAAGAAATAATACTTGAAAGAAAAGACATTGTTTTACACAAAGGAGTACTTAAAAAAATCGTTGAAAAACGAAACTAAATGGCCTTAATCTGCTCTGCTGAACAAATGTCAATTTTTATTGTTTTATTAATGTTTCAATTTTTAGGAAACCTAAAATCAAAATGAAAATAAATAACACATTATAACAAAAAACAATTTCTCTCGAATATATTAAAATATTTTTATATTTAAAGATATTTTTTTGGTTTCTGTTAATGGAAATTTGTTTTAATGACAACAACAAATATTTTATAGATACCCTTCCATTTTAATTGATTTTTATATGATAATTCCTTTTTATCATTTTTTTACTTTTTATTTGAAAAAAATTTTTTCATTAATTAAATTTCTTTATCAAGATATTTTGAATCTAGGAGGAGTTTATCAAATTATTTCTTTTCTTATATAATTCCTTTTTCATTTAAATAATCATTGTTTTAATTTCTTAAAATATATTTAAATTTTTTAATTTTTTTAAAATTAAAAATAACCTTTTATATTTTATTTATGTTATCTACAGTATTTTCCTTTTTTTTCTAAATGAATTTTTCATTTTATATGCGGTAAAATTAATTTAATTTTCACTATTCATATTTAAACAAAACCCAAAAGAATCTTAACTTAGAAAAAAAAATATTGTAAAAGAGTATAATAAAATATATCATGGTTTTGAATCTCATTTTATGTTTTGGCCTTGAATACCTGATTTTTCTCAAAACCAATAAAATCAATATTATTTATCAAATTCATTTATAATCAATATGTCTTACATGGTTATTAATAAATACATAGAAAGTATTAAGTATTATATAGAAAGTATTATTCGTTATATAGAAAATTGTTTTTAATTTCTTTTTTAATATGATTACTTATTTGAATTATAGAGAAAATTAGAAACAGAAATTACATATATTGGGGTGACTCAGAAGCTCGTGTGTTTTTTCTATAGAAACTTTTAAACCAAATTTTAAATATATTATTTGTTTACAAATATTAACAAGTTGCACACCATTTGAAAGCTGAGAAAGAGACTCGTAAGACACTTATAATTACATTACGTTATATGTACTTTGTGTATATATATTTATTCACAAAAAAGGATGGATAAAATAGCAACCCTTATATTTCTGAAAAATTACTGCTGAATTATATTCTGCTCAATTTAATCGGATGTGCCAACAATTAGCCATAAAATATTCTAGTTTAGTCAACAGAAAGCAAGTGCTTCTGCAACATGATAATGCTCGTTCGCATACTGCGCAAGTAACGAAAAATAAATTACCCAATTAGAAGGAATTGAAATTTTACGACCTCCTGCATTCAGTTCAGATCTAGCACCCAGAAATTACCACCTTTACCGAGCAATGGCTCATTTCCTTAGAGGACGACAGTTTGAAAATATAGAACAGGTTGAAAATTGATGTCGTGAATTTTTCTTTTCCAAAGATAAAGCATGGTATCGGAGTGACATCGAACAACTTGCCCATCGTTGGATTTAGATAGTTGAGCTAGTTGAGATAGTTAAAAATAGTCTTTATTTTTCTGAATAAAATTTATTTGTTTTAATTTTTATCTCGTAAACATGCATAATGTTTTCATAAAAACTCACGAACTTGAAAAATCAACCCAATTTTATATTACCAATAAAAAAACTTCCATGGAAAGCTAAATCGAGATATCTTCTTATCATACAATTTGATAAACTTAATTGAACTGTTAAGGGTCATCTGTTGAATTAAATTCTTTTTTTTCAATTTTTTATGGTGATGTTTGAAGGTGCAGATATTTTTGATAATAACGAGATTTCAAAAAACTAAATACTTTTTCGATGGGATTTAATGCCGAACTATGTGGAGGTAAATAATCACAATGGATAACATTAGTTGCATGCATTGGCTTTTATGGAACTTGGCGTTATGCAGTAGAATGTTTTATTCTTTTATCAAATATTTTTAATTTAATTTAATTCATTTAACTGGATACTCTAAAAACAACTCAGAATTATAGGGTCCAAAAATGGAAAATTGTTATAAAGTAGGACTTCCTTTGAAACGATAGCCAGTAGACTAATGTTCCTTCCCAGAGATGCTGGAACAATTCACTAAACAGGAACATGGTAGGGAGAATATCCATACCAATACATTGTATGTAGATTGAATCCTGTTTCTTCAAGGTAAAGAATCTTCGAGTCTCCAACATTCCTGTATTTAATTGCATAGTCATAATGTACAAGCATGACGTAGCTGCATAATCAAGTGCTCATAGAGTTTTATTAATGAAAAATGATCAATATGAATTTTCAAGTCTTCTTAAGCACCAAAGCTTCGTGATACCCCAATTTTTGTTAAATCTTAATACTATTTGATTTCGAGGTATTGATAATTATCGATCGCTGTCTTGAATGAAAGCAATTTTGGATATTTAATGTCATTTGTTTTAGTTTGCAGATTAGCTCTGAGCACGTATTTCGGATTATTACGTTGTAAACAGAGATTGACATCATTTTTTTTTCAAAAAAGGTGCACCTTCAGAATTTTTCAGGAGTTTTTTTCAAGCTTTTAGCCCAAAAAACGCACTTTATATATTATTTAAACAAACATAAAATGTTACAGTACCCAATAAAGATTAATAATAAATAAAATAAAATAATTTTATAAAATATAACTTTATTTTATGATTTTTTTATAGTTTTAAATTATTTCTCCATGTCTGAAATCTCTTATTGTTGTTCATCATATACATAATACCGAATATAATACTCAATATCTATTTAATAATTTCCTCCTTGACAGCAAAATCTTTTTTTGATTAAGTTTTTTATTATTTTAAATATATTTCATTTTTTTTAATAATTAAAAATATTTGTTATTTTTTTTACTATTATAAGACAAAGTTTAAAGTTGAAAAAAATATTTTTTATTAAAAAAATCAATTATCAAAGTTCAATCTCTTTATCATTTAAAATCATTTCGTTCATTGTGGAAATATATTTTTAGAAGGTTTTGTTTTAATGGTTAAGCCAAATATTTTCTCTCTACAAATTTTACAGAAAATTTTCTGAAACATAAGAGATTTATTTTATATGAAAATAATATAAATTATATTTTTGAAATATATTTATTAAAATGAAAATATTAAAATAAAAACCATTATTTTTCTTTTAGGTTATAAATTTAAAAAATTAATTAATCAAATATAAAATTTTTTTTTTGAAAATTAGTGTTTTTATCATTATCAATGATCAACATCAATAAAATTAAAATATTTTTAAAAATAATAATAATTTTTTTATTTATTCTTCATCCGAGATTTATTTAATCACATACGAACAGGTTTATTTATTTATTTCTAAAATTAAAAATAAAATCTTACATGCTCATTATGCACTGACATAAGTAAATAAATAGTCTTCATGAAATATATTAGTGCAAAATCTTAATATATTTTTTAAAAATATTATTTATAAATTCCCACCATTTTAACAATCAAACAATCTTCAAATGTCAAGATTTTTTATTGAAAAAATCATTTTTTATGATATTCATTTTACATTTAACATAATGTGAAAGCAAGCAAGCAGTTTTCTTCTCGATTTTATATATGATAAAGTCAAATATTAAAATTGTCCATTTATTATTTCAAATTTTTATAATTTAATTAAATAATGAAAAATGGATGAATTATTTTTAATTTTTTTATTTAAATTTAAATTTTTTTTAGTTTTTTATTGGAATACTTTTTTAAAACTAAAAAATCTTTAATATTACCAATTTAATTTCATTCATGTGGAAAAAATATCTTAATTCATGAAGAACATATTAACCAATGAAGGTAAAAGATCTGACTGAAACAATGAAAGCAAAGGCATCTAAAATATCACGTCAAGTGTGTAAAAACGCTATGTTCTCATTTTATCGTCGATTACAACATTAAATTAGTGTTAATGGATGCTCTGTGTAAAATATTAATTTTTAAAAAATTTATTTCATTGGTTGAAAATCTAAAGTATATTTAACAATATTACGTTTTAAATTCTGATATTTTCTTTTTTGAATAATTTATTAAAAAAAAGTTTAAAATTTTGATGTTCACGTTTTTTCCTTATGTTTTTTTCAAATTCTTTAAATACGATAATGTTCAAGAATCTCGATGGTATTCCTAACAAGAATTCAAGAATTATTTTTAAATTGAACACTTAGGCAATTTAAACTCGTGTTATTTTTATTTCGTAAAGAAAATAATTTCTCTACAGATAATAACTTTCTTATCGAAAAAGACTGTTAGACATATCTTACAATGGATCTTATGAGGGCATACCTTTTCTACCTTTGATTATCTGTAGAAACCCATGTTTAACTTCGGTATTTGTCAAGCACCAAAAAAGGATCAATTTCCGTCAGCATTTTAATTTTTTTTTAATTTAAATAAATTTTCTTTTAATCGATGATGATTTATTTTTAATTCAAATAGTTTTTTTTCTAAATGATTTCAATTTTTATAATTGATTATTATTTATCATAATTTTGGAAATTTAGTAATGTCGGAGGTACAAATTCAACAAAATTATCACCAGAAAGAATAGAAATCATAAAAAATCTACTAATTGATGATTGTGGATTAACTTAGAATCAAGTTAATGTAAGAATATCATTCTTTATACCGAAATATTTGGACAATTTTAATTTCTCTAAGATGAGAATCTTTGAGATTTTGAATGCACCTTTTACAGAAAAATTATTTGAATATAGAAAACCTCTAATATTTGGTTTTTAACAGTAGTTAATGAAAATAAGTAGTAGTTTCCTAAATGAAATCCGATTTACATGAAAAATGAAGAGTTTATGAAACTTATTATGGAAGTCGATTTGTTATTAAAGAATAGTTTTGTTTAAATTTATCTTATTTAGTAAAAATGATCTAATATTAATAAATTTTTAAAAAATAATTTAAATATTAAAAATTAATTTAAATATTAAACATTAATTTAAATTACATCATTACTAAAAACCTTATACTACAAATGAATTTTTATTCTAAATAAGAATGGCACTTTGATCATTAAACAGGAAAGGAAACATAACAAAATAAAAAATTAATTCCATGTAAGAATTAAAATAATATTTAAACACAATGAACCACAATTATTTTGAAAAATTTAAAATCGATTTCCTTTCGGATTGTGAATCAATCTAAAATTTATATTATCAACGGATTAATAATGAAGTTATTATCAATTAATTATTAATAAAAAAATTTTTTAAAAACTACAATTATGTATTTATAAATCATTAAAGTTTTTTTAGGTGCTTTGTTTGTATGAATTTTTTAATTCACTGTTAAAATTTCTTAATAATATAATTTTGTTTCTTCACAGCTATTTTAAATTCTTATTATGTTTTCATTTTTATTACAATTTAAAATTTTAATTTTTAAAAATTTCCTTTAAATATGATTATAAATATAATTTTTATATTTTAATATAATATTTTCTAAAGTTTTTTCATTTTTTTTACAAAATTTAACTGTAAGAATTTTTATAAAATAACATTTTTTGAAATTTACAAAGATGATGGAAATACTTTTATGAAGTTACTTAGATCTTCATTACTCGTTATGAGAAATAAATGATACTGAAATGTCAATCTCAATATATCTTAATTAAGAGTTGAGAAATAAAAATATACTCATACTTTTAATTGGCAAGCAGTCTAGTCTTTTAGTATAATTATGTTAGATTCTTTTGTGAAAAGGGTCTTCATTTTTATTATCACAATATATTTATTTAATATTTTTGTTTTAAATATAAAATATATTTTACATTTTCAAAATTTTATTTAAATAAATGATGAGACTTTAATGAACTATTTATAAAAGTTAAAAATATTTTTCATTGTAGAAAGTATATATTTTCCTGGTAAAATTGCAAATTAAAGTTAGAAAATATTGTAAAACTTGTCAAATTAAAATTTTTAAAGAAATTTTTTGAAATGAGAACAAACTATTTTTTTCTTATTAAATTAATCAGGATATTGATTTAATGAAACATTATTCAACCATTTCTTTCCCATGTCTCAATTTGAAGAATTTACAAAATTTTTATTTTTCTGATTAATACGGACTCACAATTTTTCGTTTCTTGTCATTATCCATATTTCTAATTTCATATAGGAAATTCTTAATCATTTGCATACGACAATTTTCGTGGATCAATGCAATGATTGGATACTAAAGAATGGCCAAATAACCCAGCTGTGGTCTACAGCTGGATAAATCCATTATAATTTCTTGAAATCTAGCGAATCTATTGCCTTGCAGTCATACTGTCAGGAAATTAATATCATGAACAGAAAACGGCTTCAAACCCAATCATGTTTTGCAAAGGGAAAATGGTCAACTTTGGTTCATGATAATGTAATACCATATATTTCATAATTTACCTTACATATTATCCTGAAATATTTCACAACCGTAGTTTATTCAATAAATATTTATCAAACTAGTACATCATTCGTAATATTACTTGAAAACTATGGAAAATATCTTAATGAATAAAATTTATTTACACTCTTTTAATGATTTATTTTATTTAATAATGAAAATCTATAGTTTCATGCTGACAACTTAATGTCTACAAATTTCATCTACAAAGACAATCTAAGCATCGAGTCAGATACCATTTTGTTATCTATCCTATTCATCGATCCAACGAAATATCATTTCTTTAACATACAGAATCCTTTCTTTCCTCCTAAGCAAAGTCGAAACAAGATTATGTCAAAACTCTTTCCAGAAAATTAAATCTTGTTGGAAGATGAATTAGGAAAGTTGTAACATATTGGCTTTTATTAATAATTTATTAATAATTTTGCAAGGCTCTCTTGATAAATGTTTCAGCGACAATAAAACTTTTAAATGGAACAATTTAATTTTTTAGCTATTTGTATTTGCAAATCACACTAATTAATTCTCTGCTTTCGTGAGAATAAAGTTATATAATGTGTATAATAATTTTTATTCTTATAAGATAAACATATTCCAGTTCATCATGGAAGAGTTATGGCCAGATATTCCCCGGAACGAAACAGCATGAGGGTACTTGGAAATCATGTCACATCTTATTTGACTATCTATTAATAAGACAGTAATAATAATATTATTATTAACGATAATACCAGCAACAAGAATTATTTACTTAATTATTATTAACTTTGAATATTAAATATTATTATAAAATAATATTTTTGTTAGAATATTTTATTATATTACTTTTAATTATTATAGAAATAATAATAATATATATAGAATTTATAGTGTGTACATTATTATTATTTTAGCTATAAATAAAATTTTTCTTTGAATAAAAATATTTTAAAATAAAAATTTATTAGTCCTTGCTTGAATGGGATTTTCATGTACAAAGCAGGACAAAAAAATGAGGCTTACAAAAAAAATAAAACATTTTCATAAAAATGTTTAAATTGGTTAACATTTATTACATTTTTAATATTTAAGCTATTGCACGTAATATGTATATAATTTGGTGTTTTTGTTCTGTTTGTTTTAATAATTCAAGTTATAAATAAAATGACTAAGACATTTAAATATCGAAATAAAAATCGGCTATGTGACCTTTGCTACACAAAACTGTCATATCCTGAAATGCAGAATATTTTGAAGAAACATGGTATTCAAATTCTATTATCCACAATACAAAGAATTGGCTACCAGTTCAAAACAACAGGTTCTGTAAAAAGAAATCCAGGCTCAGGCAGACCCAGAAAAACTACAAGTCGAGATAACAATAGACTGAAATTTGAGGTCATTAAAGATCGTAAGAAAACTATTACAAAATTAGCTGATGAATTCAAAATTGAAAATAATAAAACAGTTTCTCAAAAAACAATTGCATGACGAGTCAAAGAATTGGGGTTTGCATCTATGCGTTGTGCAAGGGAACTATTTTATTCAAAAAAGAATATTAAAGACACATTAATTTTTATAATCTTTACGGTATGTATGATTCTCAGTAGTTCCAATATGTGTTCTGGAGTGAGGAATGTCGATTTGAACTTCATAGTGATACCCCTGAACGCTATCTTCTAGATCAACTGAAAAATATGTAATGGAATGTATTTCAACTTCAAAAAATGGCGCTGAGGGAATTATGGTTTTGGGAATATTCTCAGCATTTTATATGTTAATTTCTAACGGGACAATGCACCGGTGCACAGCAAAAACAACAAAAGCATCGTTGAAGAAAAAATGTGTATCGGTTATGTTTTAGCCTGGACAATCGCCAGATTTTAATCCCATTGAGAATATATGAGCATACACAAAGGCAAAACTAGCCGGGAAAAATTTCAATACTTCTGACAAACTTTGGAAAGCAGTCGAGAAAGAATGGAAAATCATTAATTCAGAACATTGTCAGAAAATATCATATAACCTACCCAAACGGCTCAAGTTGCTTAAATTGGCCAAATGGAAATATATCCCTTATTAATATTTTTTATTTAGTTGATGATATACTGATGAGCAAAATTTTTGGCCACCCTTAAAAAACGTTATATTTAAAATTATATTTGCTTTTTAATTAAATAAACTTATGTACATTAAAAAATATTAAATATTCATAAAATTTTCAAGTTAAATATTTTAACATTTGCTTAAATATTCAATTATTTATTTTATACAAGGTAAAATTTATTGACCACCATATCGGATTTTAAGCAAATCTTTGATTATATAAGAATTAAATATTTTATTTGTAAATTATATATTTAGTTATGAAGACTGACAATCAAAAAAACGAAGTTTTATTTTTACGAGAAGGATGGGCTTATTCAAGAATTTCGAAGAAAACAAAATTATCCAAAAATTGTGTTAAGGGTATATATCGAAAACGAGCAGTAAAGAAGCAACTGAAAAGAGGACCGTAGCCTAAAATAAATGCAGCCAATAAGTTAAGAATTAAGGCACAAAAAAATCAGAAATCATTTTTTGTCCCGGGTACTAGAAGAAAGGTGGGGCAATTATGATATGGGGCATGGTTCTCACAAATGGTCTATTATCTTTTAGAATATTAAATAGAGACTTCAAAAGTCAGGATTACATAGATTTACTTTGCCATACTATTGTACCAATTTCTAAATTGAATTATAAGGACAACTTCTGGTTCCAACAGGACAATTCCAGAATCAATCGTTCAAAAATGGATGGATATTGCCAACTTCCAAGTATTACGATGGCCTACTCGATCTTCAGACTTGAATATAATGCAAAATTTTTGGAAGATGTCATCTATGACAGGTCACCACTTATGTCTGTAGGTGATTTAACGGAAGGAATACGGAAAGCCTTTCACTTGATCAATACGACCAAACGAGAGGTTATTAAAAATCTTTATGATGCTTTTAGAAGACGTTTAGTGAAAGTTATTGTATAAAATGGTGATCAAATAAATAATTATTTGTGTGTTGCTTTTTTTCAAGGGGTGGCCAATAATTATGCACATATGAAAAATAAAATTTTGTAAACATTAAATATAAAAGTTCAAAACCATAATATTATAATATAAAAGCGCGGAAAACAACTTTTAACATTTTTCGATGAAAATACTTAACAGAAAAGTTGTTTAAAATGATTAAAATTGCCTTTTTCAAGGTGGCCAATAAATTTGCTCATTAGGTTTTATTGTTTGAAATTTTTTGTAAAATTTCTGTAAAATTGTTAAAATAAATGTTGTCATAATATTAGGTTGTAAAGAAATAAATGGCGGTTTTTAACATCTAACTTTAAAGGAACACATGACAGCAAAACAAAGTTTTATTTATCAAAATAGAATCCGCCAGACTGTACACACTACTCCCATCGATTGAAAGCTTATTTATGCCGATTCGATAAAATTCTGGAGGTTATGAATTCTTCAAAGGCCTGAATTACGTCATCCACATTGAAGAAGATTCTTCCGCTAAGGAACTTGTTCAGATATTTGAAAAAATAGTAATCAGTAGGTGAGAGGTCTGGTGAATAGGCTTGGTGAGGCAGAGTTTCAATATGAAAGTCATTCAATTTTTGTATTGTAGATTGCGCGACGTGTGGTCTTGCGTTATTGACCAAGACTGGGTTAATGGCCTTCAGTTTTTGAAAAATTTCTTCGATTTCCATGCAATATAATTCGGAGATAATTGTTTTCCCACATTTTAAGAATTTATAATTTATCAAATCCCTGGAACTCCACCAAACAGTGATCAATACATTCCGTTGGTGCACATTGGGATTCGGAAAGGGTTTAGGGGCCTCATGTCGATCTAATCACTGCGCAGAATATAATAATATATGATATAAATTATGTAAGCCTCATTTTTTTTTCCAGGTGTGTATATCTTAATTCTCATTTACATATATGAGGTTAGTATATTATGCGAGCCTAGTGGGGTTTTTAATTATTTCTTTTCTAACCTTGATAAGCCAATGGAAAAATGTGTGGATAAAAGGCAATTGGCGTTATCTCAGTGGGTTTTTTGGCGTACACTGAATGGAATTTTTGATTATTAATTGTAAGGTGCTTTGTGATTAAAATTGTTTTTTGTTGTTTTTTAATAAATTTGGTGTTATCATTTGTTATTCTATACCAGCAGTAGTGTTTTAGTGAAACCTAGTCATAATAAAAGATTTGGGAGTCAGATTTAGCGAGTTGCTTAATATTAAAATATTTAAATTTTAACAAATTAATAATTTTGGTATTCATCATATCAAATAATCCGTTTGAATAAATCTGAAATATTGATTTTCTTCTTTTTCATTCATATCTTCTTTTTATTTATTAAAATATATTTTCTGGGACATTCAATGTCTAAATTTAAGTAAATTTCTCGTCTTAAAATTATAACCATTCATAATTGAAAGAAGTCATTTTATTATTACAATTTTATTATGTTCTTTTATATTATTTATTACTTCTAAAATAAAAACTTTTTTATCGCTTTTAATTTTATTAATTATCTGATATTTCAAAACTATTTTTTTAGAAAATTGTAACCAAGAAAATGGTTACCAAAATAATTTTATAATTTCTTATATTTTAATTTAATTAAATTTTTAATTTTATTAAAAGAACAGTGTGATTTTTAAATTAAATACTAGACACATTTTTTGTTTAAATGATTTAAACAAAACTAAAAGTACAATTAGTAAATTTAAACATTTATCATTGTTTTAATGTTTAGACTAGCTCCTTGGTCCAATCAAATGGGGATCGTTGACGGAATATAAATATTGTACGGAAAAGTGTTGTAAGGAAAGCCGATAAAACAAACAAAAATTGTAGGGAAAATTGAATTATGACAAGATAAATATTTGGAAAGAAAATTAATCAAAGGATGATTTCATTTATTGAATGATTTCTAAAGTGAAGCTGGATGAAAGTTGTCTTTAAAGGCAAACTTGAATGTCAGCGAATATTAATAGTGGAAAAACAGATTTTCTTTATTCCAACAATTTCAACAAAAATTTTTCTCCGTTATTTCTCCAGCATCAAAATCTGGATGAAAAAGAAAAAAAAATATTTGATAAATTTTGACCTATTTAGCTTCATTATTTTATTTCAAGTCTCATTTGACTCTTTCTTTGCGTTAATTATTTAAATTAAAAAATTAATTTTGAAATATTTAAACAAAAATTTTTTTTTATGAAATTAAAAAAAATATAATCTAAATTTTTAAAAAAATATTTTTCAAAATGAAAAGAAAAAATTGCTTTTGTTTTTCTGATTTCATGCAATTAAACATGATTTAAATTTGTATTTTATTACATAACTTAACATAATTAAAAAAAAATTACAGTTTCTGTTTTTTTTTTATAATTTTATGTCAAATCTCTCGAATTAATTAGTGACACCATCGTTTTCATAAACGTTGTGACATGAGTTATTTTATTTATATTTTTCATTTTTAAAGAAAATAAATGGAAATCATTAAAAAATATGATAAATCATAAGACGACAGGTTTAATTACAGTGATATACGTATGCAAGGGGAATCAGTCAGTTCTGACAAAAATGATGGGAATTACATCTAACTTAATTTCTTTGAACTCCCTCTCTGATCCTTTATCAAGGAGACTTCATAATAATGCTGTTGTTTGAATAAAACTTTAATAAATAATTAAGTAAATAATAGATATATAAAATTCATAATCAATAAAGTTTTCGATGATATCAAATTTCCTCATTTTCAATAGCAATAACAAAAATTAAAACAAAAATTTGTTAATCAAAGTAACAGCTTTTTGTTTCCTTAATTTTTGTCAAAGGGAAACCTTTTCTCTATCTTAATAATCTTTAAATGAATTGATTTTATTTCGTGAAAGCTTTTCTGGACAACGTTTTCCAAATTATTGAAGTATGAAATTAAAATGCATTAAAATTCTTTAGTCTTTCACATTAGTGACATTGCAAAAAACTTTACTAGTTAAATATTTGTTTAAATGCGCGTTAATTTGTTTACACTTTTAGAATGCAAATTTTGAAAAATCGCGAAAAAAGAAATTTAAGAAAAAATTTAGAGCGAAAGAAATCCACACGGATGTGGTAAGTGTTGAGTGAAGTAAGTGAGGTCCTTCGTATGTCACAGTAAAAATCATTTGTCGTTCCATCAACATATGGTTGTAAATCAATCGAAGATAATCTACGCAGTGATAGTCCGAAACCAAATATTCATGAAATTCAAGATATTGTTGTGAAGGGTAACCAAAAACTAGTTAAGACCAATAGAAATAGGTTATATAAATGAAAAATAAAATCCTTGGTTGTAGAAATTGATGAAATTAAATTTGAAAGTTCCATCAAGGCCAATGAAGAAAATTTCAATTGTTTATTTAGTGGTACAGAGCAAGGCAATGGTAGAGGCTTTTTGGTAAAAATTTTTGACCGACAAAGGGATACACATGAACAGTATGTATTCAAATGGTTATTACCAGGAACCAACATAATATCTGACGGATGGGCTGCTCACAATGAAATCCAGTTAATTGATGGTAATGTATACAATCACTCACAAGTTATACATCAACACAATTTTCTTGATTCAATCGATAAGCGAATTAATATTTAGTCAGTGTAAGATATGTGGATGCAATGTAAAAGCAAAATTCTTCACCAACTTGTAATCATTAATGATCCCTTATTTCTATTTGGATAAATTTTTTGGCAAAATTCTATCAAGAAAAAATGATGTTTAATTATTAATTAATTATGATAATAATTAGGCTATCAGACCACAGGATTTTTAAAATAAAATAATTATTTAAATTTAATTAAAGATATTTTTATTAAAATCTATTAAGCATGAAAAAATTAATTAATTTTTATTAAAATTTAATAAGGTTATTGTAAGTAATACATAAATTTAAATTGACTTTAAAATTCCATGGTTTAATAAAATTTGTTTGAAAATTAAGATTATTGACGTCACTATAAATCATTAAAAAATAAATTTCGTCTCTTATTGATTGCAAACCAATAAATGTTAACAATGATAAAAACATAATTTCTATAGCTAAAATTTGGATTTAAATATAAAATTATGATTTGAGGAACGTAAACTGCAGCATTACCCTTTTTTGTTATTATATATTATCTCATTAAACATAAAATAAGAAAATCTTTCGTTATTTTGTACGAAATTTATCAAATAATTTTTTGATAAATTTTGAATGAATTTACCAAATTGTAATAAATTTGTATTATTGTTTTTATTATAAAATGCCCCAAGGTATATTATTTCAGTCAATATCTATTTGTTTTTTCAAATATTAAAATTAGCATATTTTATTATTATGTAATATTTTTTCATCTGCTCACCTGATAAAGAACGGAACAGAAACCATTTTTATAATATTCAAGCCTTATGAAATAATTGTTGATTAAAGATAAATCAATTAACAATAGTAAATAATTAATTTAATTATTGATTATTTAATTATTATGAAAAATACATATTATTTATTGACTTATTCTATTGAGAATTGTTTCTCATTTTAAAAATAAATTCGTTTTTTATATCATTTTTATCATTATTCATAAATTTACTATTAAATTCGTTAATATGACGTCTTAAGTAAATAAAACAACAAAAATAAATTATAATTTTAATTATTTTTATCTCATTCTGTTTTAATTATTAGTTAAATCTTATCAACTGAATAATACCATTATTTTTATTGCAATTTTATTTTATTTATTTTTATTAAATTTTTTCAACGGAAAATTTATTTTATCTCTTTTTTAAATAATAAATATTATTTATTTATTAATGATAATAAATTTAAAATTTAATTTATTGCATATTATTTTATTGAATTAATTTTTTAACTTAAATATATGAAACAGATCTGCTTAATACAAAATAGTTTATAATTATTATATGATAATATTACAACTAATAATATTACAACTAATAATATTATAACTAATAATAAAATTTAAAGGTTATTAAATAACTATATTAAAATGAGAAGATCTCAGATCATAAAATTATTCTTTATAGAATTAAAAATTAAAACAAGAAAATCAATTATGTTTCTTGATTTTTTAGTTGTTTTCTATGGAATATTATTAATAACTGTTTACAGATTAATATTACTAATTTTTCTTAATAATTAAATAATTTATTAATCATAACTTTCTACCAATTCATGGCTTAAAATAATTTTCACCATACCCTTTCTTTTTATTAATTACACGTTAGAGATATAAAAAATTAATTAATTTATATTAATTGATTATTTATATTAATTTCTAATGATAATTATCTAATATGTATGTTATATTAATTATTTTTAAATTATTTTTCATTATTAATTATCAATGCTTATAATAATAAAACTAATAAAAATAAAAAAATAAAAATAAAATAATAAAAAAAAATAAAAATAATAATAAAAATAATAATAAAAATAATAATAAAAATAATAATAAAAATAATAATAAAAATAATAATAA
>JBBMKC010129221.1:0-16062 GCA_037834085.1 Bipalium vagum
CCTTAATCTGTCATTACTTCTCACTACTTCCACGTCTTTAAACTTATTCAAAATTTTCCTACTCATCACACTGACCCTAGCTCCCGTATCTAATAAGCATTCGAATCTTTGCCCTTGAAACTCTACCGTAATACTTGGTCTTCAGTTCATCACTCTGTCTTTTATAAAGAAATCTCCTCATTCAATCACAGCTCCAACATCATTCTCCACATCAATAAAGTCTTTCTTCATGAATTTCCACACTTTTGCCCACTCTTCTTCTTAGCACCGGGTGCCCCTTTGTGAATCATTGCTGACGACGTTTAATATAAGGCTCCTACTAATTCCCCAACTAGTGGAGCCCTGTCTTTTGGGTATTGACTTTGCTCTTCTTCGTATTCAACCAGTCTATCACCGTCTACTTCCTCTTCTAATGCATTTAAATTATTCCTTCTATAAAATTTCTCTGGACCTCTGATCCTCTGTGCTTGAAAACGTCTACCATCATGAAGGTTCGTATAATATTCCCTTTCACTATGCCCGTTCCTGTTGCACCGCCTACACTTTATATTTGGACAATTTCTCCTAATATGACCTTCTCTCTGATATCCGAAGCATACTTGAGGTTTCTTTTTTGGACAACTCTGCTAATGTGACCCTGACTCAAAAAGGTTCATCATTCTATTTGTCTTCTTGCCGTACAGTTACGACCTAAATGACCCTCCTTATTACATCCATAATATTTAATATTTTCTCTTGCTATTTGTCTTCCTTTAAATGAGGGTGTTCTGGTGCCATAATTTTGTGTTACCTTCCTTGTAACAACATCTCTGTAACTCTTTACTGCATTCACTGACTTTTTCTTTTCTTTTTCTTTGATGTCGGTCATCAATCTCATCAAATCTTTAATTTCGCTTCCTTTCTCCAGCCTTCGCATTCTAATCTCCTCATCCCCAATGCATTTTACCAAGAACAGTGCCTCAAGCTTTTCAACGGTCAGATCGTGTGACAGTGCTTTCTCTACCAATGGTCTTACCTCCCTTCATGTCCTCACTGCCTCTTCTATACATTATTAATTCTTCCCAGTCGTCAACGACATTTTTATTTCTCGAACAATAGACGGATTCTACCTTCAAATCCGCTTGCCTTCCAAGATGTTTCCTCGTAGGACTCCCATAGATCTTCATTTAACAGCGCATAAATCGCTATTTCTCTTTTTTTTATTGGGGTCTTCTCCTTCTCAAGGCATCTTCGAACGAAGATTCAACTGATTTAGAAAGGTGATTTTGACTTAAAATGTAAAAAACGCCAAGGCCAACCGAAAAAATTTGAAGACCCAGAATTGGCAGAAGATAATATCCTAATGCCAAGTAGTTAAATATTTTTCAACATGTCATTTGCGGTTATGTGCATAAAATGGGAGAGATTAAAGTCTAAGGAAATGGATTTCACTTGAATTGGATGAGGGAATGGTGGAAAATGGATAGAAATTACAAAATCGTTTTTGTATCGCATAATTACAGGCGGCTAAAAATGGATTTACTTTTATAACCGCAGACGCAAAAAATCGTACCAACTTCTATTGCAAACCGGAATATTCGTGGACAGAAAGCTTTACCATGCATCAAGGAGGGACCAGAATGATATAGTCCAGTAATATATATTAAACCCCATGAAACACTAGACAGTAATCGTTATGCACAAAAATTGCTAAAACTGAATATATACTGCAGAAAAAACGACTAGAATTTATTGATAGACACAATAAAGTGATTTTGTTACATGATAATGCTCGATCTCATGTGGCTCAATCTGTGAAAGAGTCGTTGAAATTGATTGGATGAGACTTCTTACATCATCTGTCATCTTCACCAGACATAACTCCATCTGATTACTTTGACAGCAAATTGACTCCGTGATAAACACTTCCATAATTGTGAAGACATCAAAAACATTGCTGAAAAATTGATTTTATACAATGAAAACTTTTCCCGAAGTATTCATAGGTTGCCAGAAATTTGAGTAAATCTTGCACCTAACGATGGAAGATATTGTTAATTAAAGTGTAACAGAGCGAAACCTGTTATTTTGGGCACCTTTAAATTTTTTAATAAACATTAAATATTGACTTTTGTTTTCATGAACCCTCTATATTTTTGGGAAAATGTTCAGTCCCAGTAGTGTCTAACATTGAAAGATTTCACTGTACTGTTTACAAAATAAATATATTTTAATTTTATAAAAAATCCGCATCAATCCAATAGACCAAAATTGATATAGTCATGTTCATAAAATATTTTATAAATAATTAATAGATAATTTTTCATTGGAAGATTTAAAATTCCAAATTAGAATCTTTCATTATTTATAATTTTTGGTAATTTTCTAAATTGAATTATATATAATTTTTAATTTATATTTTCACACCTCACCGTTCGATATCTATGTGACTGCATTATTAATGTCTTTATTAATTATACAGAATACGGACATTCGAACGAAAGCGTCCATACAAATAAAATGGGAAATATTTAAAATTTTACCAATTAAAAATATATATTTATATTAACATTTTATGGAATCAAAGAAATTTTCTCATATGATTGAAAATTCTGCCAAATCTGAATATACTGGTAACAGAGTTTTAGTAAATTATATATAATATTAATATATAATAAAATGAAGATAAATGTGAATCTCGTTTGATTCAGATTCACCTCTACATTAAGTTCTATCACATTCTCCTATGGTAAGACATATGTCTTTCTAGGCAGCATCAAATATGATAATTATGACTTGTTACTCTAATTAGTCTCACTTTTACACTTAAATGAATTAATTGCTTGGCGTCCCCGGGCCAATGTTTCCGAGGATTAATTCGACAGTCTTTTGTTAATTCTTACTTCCTCCACATTTGTCTCTTCTTCAATGGCCAAGAGAGGTATAGAGTAGTGAAATATATTCTTTTAAAAGATCAAGGAGTAATTGAAAAAGATCTCAATGTCAAAAGAAAATTTTATTAAATAAAATATTACTTTTCGCCATTAAGTAGGAAAGATGAAATATTTATTTTAGAAATACTGCGTATTAGCAATTATTCTTCCACTTTATTACTGATTTATAACCAAAGTATTTTTAAGTTGTATACATTAACCCATTTCATTCCAGAATTCAAGAGGGCAAATTTTGATTTACTTAGTGTATAATAGATGATATAGGATCTACTAAGACTATGTATAAGTTTCAAAAAATTTATGAAACATTTACTTTTAGGACTACTCCCATTTGAGGATTATGGAATATAGGCGTATTACTTATAAATTGTTATATTCAAATTAGAAAACATTTATTCAAAATCCTATTATGATAATATCATTACAATTAGAAAATTACCACACAAAATGACATATTTTAGTTAATTTTAGTCAGAATGGTATGCCTCAAAGGCTGTACATGAAATTTAAAATAAGACAAAGATAAAAAATCTTATCTTGAAGTTATAAAGTCGAAAATTAGAAAATAGTAAAAATCTGCGATGAAATTTAGATGAAAAAATATGCAAAATAAAATTCTGTCAAAGCGCCATTAAAATATAATGTCTCTGCAGTGATTTAAAATAATTTATATTTCGTAAAATCTTCAAATGAAGTGTAAATTTCACTTTAAAGGGACGTTCTCAAATGGGGCTTATGGAATGAAATGGGTTAAGATCATTTTCTGAAGTTCAATTTTGAAAATAACTCTCGGTTGTTCGATAGTTTACAATTGAATGGTTCTTGTGTCCATTAATAAAATAATTTAAGGTTAAGGTTCAAAAACCTAATTTTTTACCTACTTAATATTCATACTGGTCTCGGTTATTTAATTGCAATTTTGCTTTTATATTAATAGATTAAATTATATTTTTATTAATAATAATAATGATAATAATAATAATAATAATAATAATAATAATAATAATAATAATAATAATAATAATAATTATTGTTATTGTAAAAAAATTGACCATAAAATAATAAAAAAATCCATTAGTAAAATGAAAAAATATTTTCAATTTAATTCGGTTTTTATTTTGAAAAATAATTTATTATCACTTGAAAGCATAATGATTATTCTGAAGGCCCAATAAATTACATTATCTACTTAATTATGTTGCTGTTCTCATAGGACTTATATTTAAAATAAAAAGTAATGAAATTGATATTTAGTTAAAGGTCATTAAGAAATGATTTATTTTATGATTTGTTTATCTTTAAATTTATTAATATCAAATGATGATATCTCCATAATGCATAAATACCAGAATAATATTATAAAATAATAATATTATATTATATTACAATAATTTAATCTCATAATATATATTGATATTATTTTTTTATTTTATATGTAATATTGATCATTATAATGTTCATTTTAATTATTATTTCAATTTTTTATTTATTTTTGAAAATTTTTAATTTTTAATTAATTTTAAACAGTCCACACAAAATAAACCTTCGCTCTTTGAAGGATCAATTTAATACGAAAATATTTAAAAATACCTAAGCAATAAAGTCAATAAATACAGGAATTATTTTTCATGAATTGATCAATGTTTTATAGATCTTTTTACTTTTCACTTGAAGTCTTTGCATATCTTAAATATTTTAGCTAAACTCGTAAAGACCTTCATAGCCAGTGACTTTTGATTAAGTCTAAGCATTTCATCTATTACAGTATAGTTCGAATAATAAAAATGTGTCTTATATAAAAATTTTTTATTTTGAACTAAATGAACATTTCAAAATTATTTATTAGACAATTTAATAATACAAGTGTTTGTCTAATATGAAAATCGTTTAATAATAAATCAATTTTTTAACCAATACGTAAATAAAAATTTGCAAATAAATCGTCTAATATGAATTGATTTTGTTTTATTATTTGACATTTAACATTTGAAGTTTTATATTTTTAATACTAATTTTTATTATATTCATGTTTTTAGATTTTATTGACTAAGATAAGAACAGGAATTGAACTATCCTTAGAAAATAAGTTTCAAGTAATATGAAATATAGAAGACTTGGAATCGAAAGATCAACCAATAACGTTGACAGGCTTATTAAAAATTACAAACCGTGAAAAAATGAAGGATGAGAATGATACCTAATCAAGGATTAGCAGTACCGATTAAAAGAAATTTTAAAAACTAAATTTAATTTAACATTTAAAGCTTTGTTCACCTGGTTTTCCAATATGCGTTCTACTAAATAAGAAATTCAAGGTAGTGACGAGAAAACTTGTAAACGACAATATTACTGATAATCGCTAAGTTTGAGAGGAATCCATTTATCGAGTTTTTTAAACTTTCCGATGGCTCTCAAATTATTCATTCAAATATTCATTTTTCACGACACTAATTGATCCAATTGCACAGATTTGTTTATGTTTGGTATATATTTTGTTATAAATATTTATTTGTATTAAAATTAAAATTATATATGCTAATTAATTTCCCCTTTTCATAAATTTTAAATATTGCAAGGAAACAAAGTCAAGTTAAAAATAAACCTAAAGAATAACATAAAAAGATTGACTTTATTTTATAATTATCGTTAATTACTTCTTTTTTTGAAAAATAATGATACATATTTTTCAAAAAAAATTGATTATAAAAATAATTAAAATTAATCATTAAATTTTCTTTCTTTTATTTTGTCTAAAGACCTGTTAAACAGGTGGCAAAAATGAAACTTTAATTTTTTATAATTATAGATTTTTTTATTTGTTTGTTTTCGAGAGTGAACAAAACTATTTCTATTTATTTTGTTAAAAATGAATAATTTGTTTTATGATCTGGGTTTTATTAAGAAAAATAAAAATAAATTTTAAAAAATTAAGTGTCTTTTGAAATATACATTAGTGTTTAATGCTTATATCTATATTATAATATATTATCTTATAATTAACATAATCATAAAATTCGATATTGAATTACTATAAATAATTTGAATAAATCGAAATTAATGAAGTTGTTTTAAATTGATAAACATTTGAAATACAAGTTATTAATAAAATATAAAACTTTCACGCGAAAATTATAGGTCGATAATTTATTAGTATTTTTAATGTAGCCTTAAACTAAACCAATGACCAGAGAGTAGTGTTTACAAATAATTCGCAGAATTTCGGTGTTCACATACAAGTCTGGAAGATGAATTTTGTGAAGGTAGTCCATCAACACCCGCTTTAGTCAATAATATTCGTGATTTTCATGAAATGATTGAAATAAATCCACCGTGAGATTCAGACATCCGTTGTTATTGACACAAAAGCAATTCAAATCATTATTAATGACCACCTCAATACACATAAATTTTCCAGTCGTTGGATCGCAAGTAATTTGATATCTTTTGAAAATAAATGTCATATTAAATGGTACAAAAAAATTAACATAGATCGTTCAAATTTAATTTACAACATTGTTACTGATGATGAAACAAATTTTCATTTTTACAACAATCCAATGTTTGGATATTTAGAGATAACTCCAAACCAATCAAAGTTGTTCAGTCTGACAGTTTTTCATAGAAAATGACTATCTGTTTCTTCGGTTATAAAGATCATGTGACAACGATAGCTTTAGAGAATCAAATACCTGTTAATCATGAATGTCGTACAACAACTTTGCTACCACGGGATACTTGTAAAGTTAGAATAAGTAATCAAAATTGCTCAGAAGAAAATTAAATAATCAATACATATAAATAAAAAAAATTAACTAGTTAAACAAATTTTTTAATTTAAAATTTCCCAGTGAATCAATCAACAAAAACCAAGTAATTTATTATCAAAACTATTAGTTTATAGATTAAAAAGAAACAAAAAACCAGTCTTGTCAAATATTTGGTTCATCAACTGATTTATGAGAATGTCAATTCATAGTTTGTCTTGATAGGCCCATAGTTATTATATTAGCTGAACTCCTTCGTGTGATAAATTCATTTTAATTAATCTTTAGTTAATTAAGTTTGAGCTGACAGACTGTCATAAAAGTTAAATATTTTTTGGAAATATATTATTAAGCAACCCGTTCTCTAATCACCATATTTGAGTAATCAAATTTTAATACTTTACTTATCATCACTTAAAACACTCGGACTCACATGGAATATATTCAACAATAATTTCCTCGGGTTTTATGATTATAAATTTCAGATAATTCACTCTTTTTTTTTAATTATTTCTTAAGAGAATTTCAATTAAATATTTTGGCTAATATTTTAATTATATAAATTAATTATTAGGCTCAAAATAATTAATTAAGTTTATTTCTCACTTCTACATTTTTTAAGCAATCCAAAACCTTTTTATTAAGTATAAAACATTTTAAAAAAACATAAATTACAAAACAAATAAACATCGTAAATAAAAAAACATTCAAATCGTTTTGTTTATCTATGTCGATTAAGTAGAATTTCATTATTCAATATTTGAAAATGAAAATCTGAGAATTATTCTTAACTCAATCATCGTCACTTATAAAAGTATAAAATACTTTAGATATTTCAGTACAATTTGAATTGATTAATGTTTCAATTTTGTTTAATATGAAAATCATGTTCAGTTTTTAAATTTCTGCCCTTCACGTTGAAAGATTTATTACGAAAATACAACGATAATAACTGGAAACATCCGAAAGATTTGTTAAGATGTGAAGAGATAACAAATTAGGCTTTTGTATTGATTTCAAAAATTCAAGTAGGAAATAAATAAAATCACATTAAACATCGACATACTATTTTCAACAGAGATTTTTAAAAATTTTGAGTGGTGACAAGTCACATCAACTCCTTGGGAAAATAAACAGCAGCTGCTTGATTAGTAGAAAATATTTTACTCGGTGATTGACAAAGTCAGTAGCAACACTTCTTTAACTACATTAATGAACCCGTGAATTTTCTTTTTGGAAGAGAATTAAAACAAGGTCAGCGATTTTTTGCTAACCTTTAATTTATTAAAATAATATTCAATAATCAATCGTATTCCTTTTGATAAATATTTATGCTTTTAAAGATCTTTTCCAAACATATTGTGGAGACTCAAGAGAAATTGAACTATTTAACAATGAAAAACAATTCTGACAATTTTTTATCTTGAAACTTTTTATTTTTAATTTGATTTTAATAAAAATATTAAAAGTATTTTTATCTTTGTTCACTTGTAAAAATGAGAATCCCTAAAAAATGAATAAAATTAAGACCTAACAATTATTATTATTTATTAATTATTAATCAAAGAAAATATATAAAAAACAAAAAATTTAAAATTAGAAAATACTAAGTTTCTAAAAATAGAAATGTAGCAAAAAAATATTATACAAATATAAATACAGAAATTATTTAAAACAAAAAATTAAAAAGGAAATAATAAAAATGCAAAAATATAAATAACCTTAGAAAATATGATATAAAAGGTCAACTCGAAAAAAAAAATATTGACAAAAAATATTCAAAAACAAAATCAGTCAGTACGGAAACCTTTGGATCAAAACAACATAGTTCCTGTCAACAATCAAACTATTTAAGCACGAGCAATTTTCGAACAATTCAGACACAGTACAATACGGATATTAAATACAGATATTGGACAATATAGAGACAGATCGATTCACAGAATAATTCAAATTCAAAAATACAGAGACGACAACTTAATTCGGAAATCGACATTCAAAAATGAGCCTAAAACATTATCAGCAGTCAATATTTTATGCCCATTTTTGCAAACAGTAAATTTATTTAATTATCATTAATACTTTTAATTATTATTAATATTATTTCATTAATTAATTTTCATATCTGGTAAATTATAAGAGTTTGCACAGATTATTTAAACTTATTTTAAAATCAACAATTCTTCCGATAATCACTGTTTTATAGGATTATTTTCATTTTGTTTTCCCATCTTCCATTTTTCTCTTTTTGTTTGTGATTTACACAACAGTTGGGGTTGTTAAATCATCTCAGGGCCTTGCCACAAGTTACAGGATAACTGTGTAAGGATTTAAGGATTCTCGTTTAAAATCCCCTTGTAAACTCACATTTTTACAAATAAAAATATTTGTATTTGATTTCATTTGTTTTCATTTATCCTATTTCATTTACGGTTTTAAATTACACTTCATAAAGCCTTCTGATAATCACATACGTTTATGTTAAGTGACCTAGAAGCCCCTTACTGATATTTGTAACTTAAATTTAGTCACTTTTAGAGAAACTTAATTTTATTTCATCAACTTTTGAAATAAGAATATTATGAACTAAATCTCAGAGATATCGTTTTGATAATTTATAATTATGATATTTTTATTTATATATTTTATGACGGTTATGAACAGTTTTTTACAGTACCCTTGGCTTCTTGATTTTTTTTCCATCAATAAAGTTTAATGCATAAATTTTGGTTATTTTAATAATGGTTGTTTGTAATAGGAACACAATTATAATAAGTGAGAAGTTCAGTAACGACCATGTTTAATAATTTGTCATAGATTATTAAAAGTAACATAAATATTAATTAATTACATATAACAATATTCATTAGAGATATGTTTAAAAAGTAAAGTGCAATTTATGTAGATTATTAAAATCATTTAAAAAGATATTTTTTAGAGATAAGACTTAAATTTATCAGCTTTTTAAAATTCTGTATATAAAAAAATTAAATATAAACTATAGAAACTACAACCTTCATAATTTATCATGCCATCTCCATCCAGATCGGCATCCTTTAACATATCATCAACTTCTTCATCGGTCAATTTATCACATAAATTTGTGAGAACATGTCTGATTTCCGTTGCTGTGATAAAGCCATTTCCTTCTTTATCTAAGACTCTGAAGGCATCTCTTAATTCTTCGTCGGAAAACGGTTCTCTCATTGCTCGGATAATTACAGAATTAAATCTGTCGAATTCTATAAATCCACTTCCTAAACCCATGATGTTTAAATATTGAAAAAAACAAGAACAAACAAAACCTGAAGGATCCAACTCTTTTAAGTATTCTTGAGTGTCATCATCATTTGAATAGACCCCTAAACATTTTAGTACGATAGCAAGGTCTGAGGAGGAGATTTTTCCTTCATTTAATTTATCAAATAAATGAAAGGCCTCGATAATTTCTAAAATGAGTATTAAAAAATATTTAAAACAATAACAACAAAAAAGAAATATAAAACAAAATAAATTTCCTTTATGGTTTCATAATGATTATTTATAATTAATTATTACTAATAATAATTTATTTTTATTTTGAAGCTCAAATTTTGATATATTACTATCTCAGAATGAGTAGTAATGGGCTTTAATATTAATAGTATTTTCTTTATGTACACTATCTGCAAGAAGTATTCTCAACGATAACTTCATTTATAAAATATTTCGATTTATAAAGTAATATGACACTTACTCATTGAAAAATATTTGTAATCAGATGTACAGAACATTAATCTATAAGTATCAAATAGCATGAAGATCAAAAACATATTTTCAAAAATCTATGGACTCAGGTTTGGAAAACTCAGGAAATTAAGACCACAGGAATTATTCGCACGATCATATTTATGAGATATAAACAAAAAAGTATTAAATGTATCTGGTATGTTTCATAATACACTACTATGTTTTCAATGACTTTAACCACACTTTACGGTAATGTATAATCTGGTCAAAGTATAAATCCGTGCCCTCTTGAAAAAAGAAAATCCATGAGAAATATGGTGGATCTGCCGCCTTGTTTAAAATGACCGATTGAAAAAATGACTTCACAGAGAGAAATATACTGTATAATTGACCAGAGGGGTACATTGGACAAGGAATTTTTTCAAACATATAACAATTATTTTTTCATTGCATCTTAATAGCTTGTATTTTGTACAATATATTCATTTTAAATCATAATTACTTGTCTATTATATATGTATAATGAACGTTTTAATTACAAGTAATTAGATTTTGAAGAATGAACAAAATTGCAGAGAAAGTATGGGTCCACTGAGAAATTGATTATGTGAAAATAGATTCACCAAAACCTTAAAACAAAAGAATGCTAAATAACAAAGATTTTATAAAGATATTTATAATTTCTCTATTGATTGTTGAATATATCCAATGTTCCACAGGGGATTAGAATTGCAGATGACTGTAGAAAGAGAGAAAGGAAAAATATTTATATCTGGAAATTAGAGAAAATCTTTCAGGGATAAATAAATCCTTCATCTTAAAAAGGAGATTTTTTACTTTTTCCTAATCAAATCGAAAACATAAAAGAGTTGTTGAATTCTTAATTAAGAATATTTTTTAATTGTATAAGATTTTCGCCCTATAATATATATTATAAATCTTTCAAAACCAAATTATTCGTTTTTTTGGTTGGTAAAAAAAATATATTTTATATATTAATATTATTTTTTTCAAGTCTTAGAAATTACTTTTTGAGGTTACCTTTTGTAATTAAAGGTTATCTCTCTTATTCATGTTTCAAATAAATATTAAAGAAATAATTAATATATTATTTTTTTCAATTTTATTATTAGGTGAGAGTAAAAGTTAAGTATAATAATATAATTGTAATGAAATTACACAAAACGCACAATAATGTTTATTTAGAGAACCGTTCTCTCTTTGGTACCTGTTTTGGCAATTGTCCGGGGTCAAGTCACTGATTGTGTCTCTTCTAAAGAGACCCATTTTTCATCCGAGGTAACAATTCGGAATATAAAACGAGCATCAAAAAGATTTGAAATCAGTTTTTGGCATATCTCCATAATCAGTTTTATTTGATTTTCTGTCAATTCGTGAGGAATTTTTCGACAGCATCTGTTTACCTTATCCATTGAATGAAGATGTCTTAGAACTGATTTCTTTGAAATACCGAGTTCGTCAGATAATCTTTGAGTTTTGGTCGATGGATTAGCTTCAACTGTGTTGCGTATATATCTGAAATCGTTGGTAATCGGTCTTTCGGGCTGTCCTTGAGCTTGAAAGTGTTCTTGGCCTTGTTAAAATTTTTTGAACCAGTTTTGGGCCATACAAATTGAAACAAAGTCTTCACCCTCCATCTCACAGATCTTTTTGGCCGCTTGTGTTCACTGACATTTTGTTTCCAATGTCTTAACATTACTCTAATTTCCAATTTATCCATATTTCTTCTAAACAAATAAAAGTAGTATATTTACAATAATTTAATAAATAATAATTCACCGTCTGATGAAGGAAAATTTTATCTTCAAAATGAAATATAATTGTACAGATTTAAATATTTTTATCAATTAAAAAATTTATTTGAAATAGTAAAGCAAAAATACGAAAAAACTTATGGACCACTCCAATTATAACTCATTAAATTGATTTTTATTGATTTTTATTTTATCGAACTTAATTGAAAATGTGGTAATTACTGATTTCTTTGTTTATTGTATAATTTAAATAAATTTATTGTGATTTCTGTGTTTTTCTATTTTAGAAACGCAACAAGTAGGTGACTGAGGAGTCACTGAGTTCGCCAATGTTATTGTTTTAGATCACATAGAGTTATAAAAGTAAAAATTCAGTTAAATAAATAAACATTTTTTGTTTAAAATATTTTTATCAATTATAAACTGATATTATTTATATACTCTGAAAGAAAATTACTAAAATAATAAATTAAAATTATATTTAATAATTTTATTACCAAATTTATAAACTTTTATTTTATCAGACTTAAGTAATTTTGAGTGGATACTTCAGTACAGAGGTTTTTGTCTAATTATATTTTTAATATAGAATTTTATTTCTCTTTTAAAATATTAAGTCAGTACACATTTGAATTATATATTTATATATTAGATATTTTTATTTCCGTTGAATGAAATATAATGCCAGAAATATTTTTATCTTCATAACAATTTTGTATTTAATTATTAATTCTGTTTTCCAACAAATTTGGAATATAGAAATTAGAGATGATTTATGAATATTTGCTTTACAGAAATTCTATGTCAGCAGAAAATAAGACTTGTAAAATTCCTTATAAAATGAATGAAAAGAAATAATTGATTGGTTAAGTAAAGAGTACAAACAATACTATAAATAAGTTTAAAAATTGGAACTTTTTATTATTTTATAAAAATTATAAAACACAAATCAAAAATTGTTTCAGAAACTAAGATTTATACTGTCTATTTTGTTCCTAAGTCAAGGTATTTCAAAGTATTAAATTTATTTGATCAGATTAAGAAAATAAGCCAATAGGACAGGTCTCAACCAAATTGAATTTAATTTATGTATTTTAATTTATTTTTTTATATTGATTATTTAGCATCAAAATATATTATCAGGTCATCCCAGATGTTTAGATAGATTATAAAATTAGATCTAGGCCTAAGTAATGTATTTTTTAAGGAAAACATTAAAAAACAAAAAGTGACACAGGACAAGTACAAGGTAGGTGCTGGAATATTGAAGGATTTCAATCTAAAATAATTTTTACAAAACTTCTGATATTAAATTTTATTAGAATTTTTATGAATATATGTTTATTGGAGTTTATAATATAAAGTTGTTTTTATAGTTATTTGTTAAAGTTAATCAATATTTTAGTATTTTCAATTAAAATGTTCAAATACAACAATAATAATAAAGTGAGGAGCGCCCAGAAAGAATTTTTGATGCTGCCTACCGGACAATGATTGAAAAAAATTCTACGTCCGTTAGTTGAAGACAACGAAGAAATTTGGTTACATTATGGTGACATTATTTTCCGGACTTAAATTCTAAGCTTGTGTCTTTCGAAATATTTTTGTTTTAGATTATTTATTTATTTAATTTAGATTAAAGTCATCCAGTCTTCCAGTCTTCAGTACATAGGCACTGTTGTTTTCTACATTGTCACTTCATTTGTAAAGTAATTTCATTTAGCCATCTTGTTTAATTTGTCACTCACTTGTGAATCTATAATGTATTAAAATGTAAAGACTTATTATTATTTTCTATTTTGATGGGATGATATTATCACATCTCTTGTAACAGATAAAAAACCGTTTATTGGACATTGGAATTGTAACGAAATATACAGTGTCCCAAAAGAAAATTCGATAATAGTCTATTTTTTATTTGACAATACAATGGAAATTTTTAGTATACCCTATATAATCTTTGTATACTCAGTACATTTTTAAAATATAAAATGAAAATATCATAATTAAATACTAGGATATACAGTGAAAGAAAAATTTTAAGGTTCCACTGAAATCAATTTCGATTAATTAAAATTAATTTCAAGATATATTTTTATTTGTAATTTGTTTTAAGAATTATCCTTAAGACTAGTCTTATGCATTGAAAGTGAGCATTTTTTCTTTATTTAATGAGTACTATAAATGTTAAATAAACAAAACGAAAAAGATAATTTATTCAAAATATTCTCTATCGTTAATAATAACTTTTTCCCATTTTTCAGGAAGCTGGTGAATTCCTCAATAAAAGAAATCAGCATCTTTGGTGGCTGTCCAATCAGTGATCTATTTTTGATCAAGGATTGAAAGCGCTTCACGGAAATTGAATGTGCCATAGACGGAAACAGGTTGTAGTCAGAAGGGACGCAGTCTGGTAAATAAGCCGCATTGGATAGCACTTCCGATGAATAATAGTACAAATTAAAATATTAAAAATGATAGTATTAAGTGTAATTATTATTATTATTGCTGTTATCTTGTAAAATTCGTTTCCTGCAATATTTAAGCTAAGTCAGGACAAAGACTATCTCCTATGTTCTTAAACTAATATTTTTATTAATTTACGTTATAACACACAATTTTCTTATCATTTATTAATAAATAAGTATTTATATAAGCTGTTATATATGTTATATTTTGCTAATTTTTAGAGTCAGAAAATTCTTATTAATTTTTATTATTTATGAAATTTAAAATTTATTAATATTATTTTTTTTTAATTATTATTTAAATTGTTAATTATTTTATTTTGCTTCTTAAATCTTTAAAATTATAAATCCTTGCTCTAAGAATTGTAGATTAAAATAATCTTTTAATTAAAAATACGTTAAATTTTTCTGTAATTTCGAATTATAAAAACCAAAATTTTGGTCTTCGATTTTCTTTTGGTTTTATTGTAACTCTTCAATTTTAATTTAAACTTTCAATTATTTTTAATTAAAATTATTATCTCTCTCTCTATCTCTATCTATGTATCCATACATCAATTGTACTCATAATAATGTTTGTGTTAGCTTATGTTTTTTATTAATTTGTTTAAATTTCACAAGTAGAATATTTATCTCATTTTTCCTTCAACTTTATGATCATCCATCATCATTAGCAGCAACTTAATATAATTTTTTCCATAAGCTTCCTTGTAATTTTAAGAAATGTGGACTACAGCTTCATAATTGATAACTTTTATTATTAAGTTATCTAAAACATTTTTTCATGTATTATTGATAAAGAAACATCTCAAAAACTGATAAAGTCGTACTAACAACATTTTATTTATGTCACTTCATTCATTTCAAATTCCAGTAGCTGAAATTTATACTAAAGTCTGAGACTCTATTTCTGCACTTAATGCATCAGCTGTATTTCATTTTTCTTAAAAACATTCTCTTATACCCTTCGTGACGCTATTGTTCTCGTGTTATCATGACGTTACGGACCATCATCACACTGATGCAACGCAATTCGTCTTCCTCGTGCTGCTTTTTTTTATTTTTACATATCAAAAATTTCATAAACTTCTTTATTAGTTATATAAAATAATATGATTTACAGGGTCGTCGAGATAAATCCGGAAATTTTTTTATCTTAATTAAAAGAAGGAAGATAAAACTAAAAACATTAAAAAAAATTGGCACACAACTAAATGAATGTTTTCAAGTTTAGTATTATTCGATGTGATTACCATTATTGATCACAATCACAATGTTCTGCATGCTGGCTTCACTTCCTTCCTGTCCAATTTTGCAATTACTGTAAAATCCCGAGTATAAGCTGCAGCTAATACGTACATAAAGGCAACATTTTTGAATTGCAGCTAATATG
>JBBMKC010129331.1:0-16059 GCA_037834085.1 Bipalium vagum
TTATTATTATTATTATTATTATTATTATTATTATTATTATTATTATTATTATTATTATTATTATTACTTTTTAATTTATTTTATATTATTAAAAATTATGAAAATTGACGCATAGTACAATGTGAATGTATATGCATATATATATATATAATTTATTATTATTATTTTTTCAGCATTTTTCAGTAATGAAATATATTTTTTTAAAAGAATTCTTTTGATTATTATTATTAAGAATTATTTTTTAAGTAAATTATTTGTAAGATTATAAAAATAAATTAATGCTTAAATTATTGTTAAATTAAATTGACGTAACAAATAAATATCTAAAATATATATGTGTAATAAAAGCTGGGTTAAATTTCAAAAAATCTATAATGATGACGATCATGTTGAGGGAAAAAAAGTTTGAATAAATGTTTTTCGTAAGAAATGATATTTAGTATATTGTGGAAGAAAATTCATTATGATATTAAAAAATTTTTGTAACAATAGTCTGGGAGTAATTTCTCGCATTATTACACAAAATGAAAAATTTCGAAAGAAAAGTACAATTCAAAATCAAATATCTCAATAGTGGAAAAGTGAATATTACATGGTGTTCTCAAAAATTAGAATTTTTCAATAACGCTACTCTACAAATTGAAACTTTTTTGTATCGGAGACGGCATTATGATGATACAGTGTATATTTTGCAACTGATTAAAAATATGAAGTTCTTTTTCCTGTAGGAAATCTGGTTCAGGGAAAAATACATTTTAAAGAATAATAAGAAAAACACTTAATTTTAACAAAAAATATTTTATTTACAATTAAACACTTTCCTACGAGCTTTTCTACTTTGAAGAGTTTTGGCATTCTTACACTTTAGGAGATGGCATTAGTCTGGCATCATGCTGACGTCTGCCCTGATACCTTTTCTCCATAATGGCTATGTCCTAGTGGAATTGTTCACCATGCTTATTGCTATAGGCTCTAAGGTTGCTAGGAAAATATTTCAGACTTGAGCTTTAAAAATGAATTTTTATACACATTCGACATCCTAGGACTTGAAAATCTTGGATCATATTCCTGACTGAATTGTCGTGATCATCCGACTTTCGGTTTCCTAAAAAATTATGAACTACCAGAACAAATGAATCCAAGTTCTATCGGATTCAACTTGGAAGATTATAATTTAACATTAGTAATTTTTGTTCTGAGTTTATAATTATAGCAATTTGTTGTAACCATTCTTTGCAAAATTAAATTCAAAATTAGCAAACGGGCTCATTCACAATTGCACATCTAATAATTTGTGTTTTCGTAAATTTGAATCAAACATAAATATATATTTGCTTTATCAATCACGTACTTCCATTTATTTTGAAGTAAGTTTGACTATGAATATAACGAAACATACTTTTTCTGACAAACAACGCCCAACTTTCATGGCTTATTGTTTAGTTTTTACGTACAGGTTCAAAATTGATTTCGTATCTAAAATAATTAAGGAAAAGTAAACATTGGCTTAGGTTTTCCTTTATTACTTTGGTATCAATATTTATTGATATAGATGCTGCTCAAGCACCCGAGACTGCAAAATTCAGTCTACCAGATTAAATCAGACAACTTCGATTTAAATGACTAATTAAGATAGGGTCACCAAAAGTTGTTTGAAGAAAGTAAATTACAAGATTTTTTATTGAAAACTCAAACAGAAAAAAATGGTTTTGACATTAATCGCACATAAACAAACAATTTTCAGATGGCTACATGCACTATTGTGCACAATGAACTTTTGAAATCGAAAGAAATAGTTACATGGAACGATATCAGCATCGACTAAAAGATTAAATGATAATTTGATTGAAACAAGACCTGTAATGGCCAAAAGTCAACTCTAAGTCATTCTTTTGCATGACAATGCGAGACCACATCCTTCTTCAATCCTTCCGTACCAACAGATTTTCACTTATTCAGGTCAATGGAACATTCTCTGGAAGATATAAAATTCAATTCGTACGAAGATGTTCAAGTTAGATGTCCCATATGATTAATTCTAAAGAAAAATCATAATTTATCGCCGGAGAATATTCATGTTGTCAGATTTTTTGGGAGAAATTCATTTTGAAAATTTGGAAATACTTTAAATAGTTTTAATGTGCCAATTTGTCATAAATTAAATATTAATTGTTGTTTAAAAAGTCTAAAATTAATGTACTCTCCTAATGTATATATTTTCGTTTCGTAAAATTTAATTATTTTTATTATCTCATTTATTTTTTCTATTTAAATTCACATTTCAAAAAAGATGAGCTTTTATCTTTTTCATGTTTAGAGGACATTATTAAAATGTTAAATTGATTAATTTTAACAATTAATAAAAAAGATAAAAGTTTATTACAAAATTAGAACAAAAACATTTGTAAAGTTTAAAGTTTAACTGAAAGTATAATTAAGAATTGTAATGAAAATTAATAAAATGTGTAAAAGTACTTTAATAGGAGCAAATAATCACAACGAGCACGAATATTTTTAACATTGAATATGTTTTTATTATTAAATCCTTGGTGTCTCTAATTTCAAGACAATGAAAAGCACAGTGAAAACCCACAACTCACTGACACGTCATTTTATTATTTAACCTTCACACCATCTTTACCATACAATATTGAGCGCACAAATTGAAATTAAAGTTATTCCCATCGATAACCTTCGAGTCTCCGAAATTCAAAATTTAATCACTTGATCGAATAATCAATCTTCTGGTGTTTTTTTTAATTTTTTACCATTTCAGCAGTAAAATATTTGGATTCAAAATACTTTTTGAACAATATTATTGATTTACTTTTCAGACCCTCAACGCCTATTCATGATCTTCTGGCGCACAAATTCCAAAACGATTGGCTGGAACAACAAAGTCTTAAGCAAAAAGAGCTGATGGAAATTGAAAGAAATCGAGTAAACTTTTTTATTTTTTCAAAAATGTTATCCAGTTTTACAAAGAGAATTTTTACAATTTTTAATGTTTTCATTGTCCTTTTTTATTATTTTAAATTTTAAAAAATATTTTTTAATTAAAAATTTTTTTTTATTAAATAATATTAATTTGAATTATTTATATATGTAATACCATAATATGGATTATTTATATTTATATTTTATTTTTAATTTACAATTAATTATAAAATTAAATTAAAACAAATAAAATTAATAATGATAAATAATAATAAATAAATAATAATATTTAATTATTAATAATTATTTATAAACAAGATTTATTAATTTCAAATTTAATTATAAATAATTTTATTATCACTTACATAATAATTATAATTCGCAAATGTTTATAATGAAAACTCTAATTAGTCTTTTGTTTAAATAATTGTTTTTATCAGAAATCAATATTTTAATTTCTTTTGTGAAATCTATCACTTTGCTATAAATAAATTTATATTGTTGCACTTTTGTTTTTGCAGAGATATCTTTAATTTATTAATTATAATTGACGTATGGCCAAAACTTTACAATGAGATTATGGCAGATATAGTTCACAGATTACTTTGGATTTAGGATCTAGCAGAATAAGATGAGGAAATATCGAAAAATTTTAAAAAATATTAGAAAAAATAAATAAAATTGCGAAAGGAAACATTAATAATTTATCTGTTATCAATATTCATACAATATTCCAATGACATTTTGACATGTTCCATCGATTTTTCCTCTCAACTCATACTTGAAAGATTACTTGACGGGGAAGCGCAATCATTCTTTTTCCCGGTTACGAAACATGAAATATATTTATAAAAAATATTTTTTGTTGAAATATCTTCAGAACAGGAAAACCCTGACCTGCAAGAAGATAACCTTGCAAGATTTAAAAGAGTTAAATTGTATTTCAAAATCTGTATCGGATTTACAAAATAGCATAAAATTAAGAAAAAAGATAAAAGACAATTATTATGACAGTCGTCGCAATGCATTGTGAAGCTGATATTATAAACAAAAACTCTTCCTGAATTTGGATATCATTATAACATGAGATAAAAGAAAATGATGAACTTTTATCTTTTGTGAAATTTGTATCAATTAAAACAACTCTCCTCTTAAAGAACGAAGATTTATATAGTCACTACAGCTGAAAATTGTGAACATTATGAAGGGTTCCTTGACCTTTCATTAATTTCTGGCAACTCTCTCTATTTTTTTTGGTCAAAGCGGAATAAAACTGATAGATGATGAAATCAAGAAAAATGTCTTAAAAATGAAATGATTTTTTCCTGTATTAAAGGAGGAGAAATGTGGAACTTATTGGGAATGCAATGAACTATCTTCCCCCCCTATGATAGAATTCTTCATTAATCTCAAAACAAGAAAGTCTTAAAATATTTGTAAGGTAAGAAAGAAAGAGTTAACTCAACGAGAATCAAATATTCAACACTTTTTTAATGTATCGTTTCTATTAACCTGTCCAAGATTGGAAACTGTATTCACAAATTAAAGGTGTTTAGAGCATTTATTCAATTACGAAACTATTAAATGTAGACAAATCTCAGTCAATATTCGTTCAATCACATGTACTATCTGTATATAAGGAGAACTGACTTCATGGAAAAATTTCTTACAGCACCCTCTGACTATCACTCATATCGGTCATTGCAGTATTTCCTTTCCGGTAAATAGTTTCAAAACAAGATGGTATCAACAACGATATGCTCCAGGTATTCCATTTCAAAGATGAAAGTTTTTCCTGAAGATAGATTGGTTTCTCGTTGGTAAAAATTTATAGATACGGGTGGAGAATAATCCTATAGTTACACAAGTGATATAACCGTAAAAGATTTTTAATTATGCTAATTGAATAAAAACGGAAATTTCTTTTTCGGATGATCCTTTATCTCGACACAGTCCCGGTTTAGTTCCCTCTGATATTTTTTGGCTTACGTATCAGAGGATAACCAGTTGTGTCTTGACAATGTCAATAATTATGAGATTAAATGGTTGGAAATTTATTAAGATTTTTCGTAGAAAAATAATAAAAATAAATTTTGTTTCAATCATAGTTCTTTGAGGTGTGTCATATCACGGTTTAAGTAACATTATTAAATGTATAAATCTGAAAAATGGGAATCATGATTTATCAAAAAATGGAATATATATAGATAAAAAATATAACTATATAAGTAAAATAATATAAATAAAGAGATTTTTAAAAAATTATATCTTTAGATTATCAAAACATTCAAACCAAGTGATACCCGTTCTTCTCTGTTGCGAACATATATGGTACCGGCTCCTGAAAAAGAACTATGGATCATGCCAAAATATAGAAACAAGGTTATTTTTTTTAATTCCAATTCCAGTTTTTAGGACGATCAATAAAAAATTTAAAAAAAATGTTTAAATTGAAAATCTAATAAAAATAAACAAGAATAAAATTTAAAAGTACAAAAAATATTTTTTGACAGATTTTTTACTAATAGAAAAAAGTATTCAGTAAATGGATTAAATGTCTTAAAAACGGAATTTTTACAACTGTTTAATAATATATTATTTCATATTTTAAAAACAAATAACCTTTCCACATATTATAATCAATTTTAATATTATTATAAATATATGAATAAAAAAAAATAAATACAAAAAAAATATAAATAAATAAATAAATAAACACATAATTAAATGAATAAATACAAAAATAATATATATTATAAGTACTTTTAATATCCTAATTGTGACAGGTGAATTGCTTTAACTTTTAAATTTTAAATCATAAATTTAATGGTTCAAATTAATTTTTACATAAATTATTTATGAAATATAAATTATTTATTTTATTTTATTTTATTTTTAAAATAAATTATTCATGAAATATAAATTATTTATTTTATTTTTAAAATAAATTATTCATGAAATATAAATTATATTTTTTATTTTATTAAGTGTTTGAATTTAATTTTGCAGGTGATAAAAAAAATAAGACAGGTTTGTTTAAAATGACATAATATTTTCTTTCTTTTTTAGATATTTATTGATTATTGAATAATAAGAATATTAATTTATTAAATTAAATAATATAAATAGTCCCTGAAAATTTTGTTCATACGGACAAGTAAACAAAGGTAAAACTTGGACAAGTAAAAATGTTTTAAAAATATTTTTTTCACATTGTACACTTTTTTTTTCAATTATTAATTTTTTATTTGCACTAAATTAAATTATGTGTAGAACTTCATCAAAGTATTAATTTTTTTTCCTCTGAAAAACTTCAATTTTTTACAACATATATTTCTGTGATTTCCACCGAAGAAGGTTGTAAACTATGGTGGGTATGTTGTGCTTGAGGAAAAAATAACTTGAAATAAATAAATTCTTTCCATAAAATTATTTTATTTATTTATATTTTTAGATCGATGCGCGAATAAGCTCTTTTCGATGTGATAAAGATAAGGAGTTTTCTATGAAATATAATGTCGGGAAACCGGTTTCTGGAATTGCTTAAAAGATGCAATTGAAACATTAAAAAACATAATTTGAATAATAATTATGATAATAATAATTTATTACACTATATGAAAAAATCGTTAAATAATATATTTGTTGTGGAGTTCTGGATTTTGGACTTTAATTTTAATAAATAATAATATTTTTTGGATATTTATTATTGTTGCCTTTTGTTTCTGCATAAATCCTACTGAACTTCTAATTAAAAATTAATTTTTAACTAATCTTTTTATTGTTGTCATACATCAATACTTGATCAACCATGATATCTGTCATGGTTTTAAAAAATGGATACTTTGACTATTGATTTTAAAAGAAATATCGGAATCTTTTGTGGTTAAATTTTATTATTGTATCGTTTTAACATGGAATATCACTAGAAATATTTAAACACACTTTCCATTATAGATTATTTATTAATTATTTTATGATGTCTAGAAAATTATTGTTAATATTTAATCAAAAATTAAATTTGTGTTTTTAGAATTGATGATATAAAGATGAAAAAAGTTATTATTTATTATGGTTAATAATAAATAATTTATTTAAAATAATTGTTAGGTATATGTACATATTTTAGCCATTTTTGCACATATTTAAAAAATAATCCAAATAATAATCTACTGCATGAATCAGGTTTAATGTCGCAAAATTAAATTATTAATATTTGTACTTGGTGTGCCCAATGTAGTGAGCATAATGTAGAAATGTTAATGTAAACTAAAAAATATTATAATTATATAAAGTGCAATATATTAAAGGGAAATGTATTATTATAATACATAATAATAATAATAATAATATATTAAACATATATTATTTTATGTTTATCAGGTAAATGGGGTTTTTTTAATGTCTTTAGAAAATGAGTAATATCGGAGCGTCATTAGTTTCCTCTATTTGAAGAAAAAAAGTCGAGAAGAAATTCAAAAGGAATTTGATGATGTTTATAGTGAAAAAAGTCTTTCATTGGCTACAACAAAACGATGGTACAATGAATTTAAAGCTGGAAGAACTTCCATGGTGGACGTAGAAAAATCAAGAAGACCATACGAAATCAGCGAAAAAAAAACGGTAAACCTACATGAAATTATACAAAATGAAAGAAGAATCTTAACAAGAGAGTTCACTGTGCGTTTAAATGTTAGCAAAGGTACTATTCAGTCATTATTGGGAAGTAGTCACATCAGAAAAATGTGCTGATGATTCGTGACACGTTTTCTAACTGATGATATACAAGCTCATCATTTGGAGTGCTGCCAACAGAATCTGGCAACTTTACAACGTGTTGGGGACCATATGCTGGATAATCTCATCACAATGGATGAGACGCATCTATCTCTCTATATTCCGGAGTCTAGAATGAAATCGAAAGAATGGAAACTTCCAGGAGAGACCAGTTCAAGAAAGATGAAGATTTCATCACACAAAGTTTTAATGGTCTCCATTTGTTTGGGATGCTAATGGGGTGAATCTCGCCGATTTTGCTGAATCCCGTGTTCGTCTCAACAGTGAATACTATATAAACATTGTGCGACAAGCTAGGACCCTGAGAAGGAAGAGCCGAGTCTCTGAATTGTATTATCTGCACGACAACGCACCTATTCAAACTATTGGATTGTGGCTTGATTTTGCTTCAACATCCTCCATACTTTCCAAACTTGGTTCCTTCTGATTTCCTTTTGTTCATATGCCTCAAGCGGGAACTAAGGGGTAAAAAAATTTCATCAAAAGACGATTTGCAGGACACTGTCAATGATTATCTGAACTATAAATATCCCGATTTCTTCAATAATACCTTCTCACAACTTGTCACTCGCTGGAAAAAATATGTTGACGTTTCTGGGAACTTTATTGAAAAATACTTACCCGTACATATTCATTGTTATTAATACTAAACTTTTTTTGTGATAAATAAAATAAAAAAATACTTGCGTTCATTGTACCATAGTACATGTAAGGTCTGGAGAAACATTGAATTTTATTTAAAAAAGAGTAAAACGTGATGATGCTCGACATATTCAATAATTACATGGACAATATTCAGTCACATAATAAAAAATAGAGTTATAAAAGGAACAACTTTTGATTGCTTAAGAAAAACGAAAAATGAATTTTTCTATGAAAACTCTGTTATGAAAATAATTGTAGAGTAAAAAAATCAACGAGAAAAATTCTCAATAAAATATCGATTGATAGAGAAATATTATGAGTTAGGTGAGACCTTAAGGTCTTGTGTAATCTGTAAGGTCTTAAGTTTGGGAAATCTTAATTGTGGATATTCCATGTATTGAACTATCCTTGTTAAAAAAATCATTGTAACCCACCCGTTCTTGTCATCAAAGAAGATATACGCTACAAGGTTTATTCAACAAAAGCAGAACTGGATTACAAGGTTTTTTGTCTTTCTACTTCCCTTAAATTATCTAATTTATATCTTTTTCATTCTTATAGTTAGAAATTCTTAAGAAAAGTTATGAAAAGTTCTTGCTGGAATAAAATTTCCGTATATTAGCTTGTTCCATAGTAATCTATCATTTTTTAATGAAGAGTTTAACTATGAAATTCATATTTATAATAAATCCAATATAAATCTGTAGCTCTTGTTTACCTGAATCCGTTGTTATGATTACCTTTTACAAATATATACTTTTAGATTAAAATAGTATGCAAGAAATGGACATTCAAAAATTGTAATTCGTGATATCCTATGGCATTATTGAAAAAAGGAGTGAAAGCATCGAAGGCCTCTAGAATAATATGTAAAGTTGAAGGTATTCTCAATTTGAAAGTGCTTACATGAAGATTTTCGATAAGCCGAAATCGGACAGACATTGGTCAATGAGTTTTGAACTCATAAAGGATACAGTTGCATCCATTCCACAAAAGAAGAAGACAATTATCACTGGAATTAAATATCCCTACTAAAAGTGTGTTTCTTTGTCTAAAAATGCTTGCAGAGTATGCTATCAGAATCTTCTACAAATACCTCAAGATTTAATACCTGAACAACAAAAAGGGCGTGTAAATATTTGACAAACCTTCCAAGGAACACTCGTTTTTGGCGACAAATAGTTACATGCGAGAAAAAGTGGATTTCTTATGTGTCCGTTGATAAGAAAAAAGCAATGGCGTCTACCTTAGCGAACCTATCGTTAACATAACATAATCTTAACATTTAAAGGAAATAAGTACCATATATTATTGGGGAAATCTCAGAAAATCAATAAATACTAATTTCTAGTAAGCAGAATTTGATGAAAAATTGAACAATTTTTTGAACTATAACTGTGGTTTTTTTACAATTTTTCAATTTGAAAATGGCACACATTTACCAAAAATCATTTGAAATTCATTCAAAACAAAATACTTAAGGGTCCCATAATCCATTATAGGATCAATAACACTGAACTATCTTCATACCAATTCCCTAAGGCGCTGTAATTTTCCCAATGATTCCTCATAAGTAATTAATGGAAATCAAGCCAATCAAATTCATTTATTTCAAAAATACAAGATTTTTAATTTAATTTATTTTTAATTAAATCGCTCATTAATAAATTATTATTTTATTACTATGATTATAATATCTGATTTTTTGTCGTTGAAAAAATGCAAGTGAAATATATAGACAGCCCTATTTCACTTTTTTTTCCAACGCTTATTTTCTACATCCTCTTTCTAACTGAAAACTTGTCTTTTCTGTATTAATTATTTTAAATTGCATTAGTTAACAATGCTTTATTATTAAAAAATATTGTCAATTTCACACACAAAAGAATTATTGATCTTTCATTATTCAAACAATAACTGATTGACACAAGTTTGTACACTTCCTTTATATGCTTCAGTTTCCTTTGCTCCTATTATTCAGAAATGAATCGTTTGATGGTATTGATAAATCGATGATTTCAATATTAAATATTAGAGAAATTATTAATTATAAATAAATAATAATATACGTCACACAAATATCTCATTAATTATGATGTATCAATAATTATAAATTATTGATTGAAACTTAGTGAAAATCAATTATCATATGAATTGAATTTATTCCTGAGAATACATTATCATCTATTGGCATTTAATAATTTTTTAAGAAATAAAAACTAAAATAAAAAAATAATAAAAATATTAAAAAAATAATAAAAATATTTTAAAAAATATTAAAAAATTAATGAAAATATTAAAAAATATAAACTAACAATAACCAAGAAAAAAAATGAATAATAACAAATAAAAAATAGAAAACATCTTTCACAATGAAAATTTATATTTGGTTATAATATTATTTTATTATTTTCTTGAATTTTATATTAATAAAAGATGCTTACAAGTAATATTATTATTAAATTAAAATTAATTAATTAATTATCTAAAAATTAACTAATTAAATAAATTATTTAAAAACAAGTTTTAAATTTACAAATTTCGTGAGATCTTTCTTTTCTAAATAAATACTCAAAATTCTTTGATAAATTAAATGATTTTTCTTTTGTGTTGAATCAATTCTTTATATTCTTTATTGTTGAGCTAACGATTTTATTGTTTTCTTATAAAATGTGAAATTAGAAAATAATCTTTATTAAATATTTTTTTTTATATTAAAAAATTTCATCGCGTGGAACGTCAATTAAAAATTTCAAAAATGTTATTAATTTTACATTTTTTATTGTATACGTAATTTATTTATATTACATAATTCATTAGGCATCAGCTGCTTAGTTTCAATGAATACTTACGAATAAATGAAAGTTTTTGAAAATATTTATCATTTTTTCATATTATTTCATACATTTCATTAAACATGAAATATTGATATATATATTTACCAAATTTCTCTTCAACAAAGAAACTTAAATGAATAATAATAAATAATTATTATTTTTTAAAATTATTATTTTTGCTTTACTTCAAGTTTAAATTTTAAAAGCAACTTGTTTTCAATGTTATAATGATGTCGGTTTTTGTGAAATGTCTCATATTTTATGGTGTTCTGATCAGGAACTTTATTTTTATCTATAAAAATAATAATATGGTAATATTAAATTATAATTAACACAATTTGTAGAAACGAAAAACGTATAGTTTTAATAATTCAATAGAATTCCTGCTTTATGTTTTAAAGGTATTGTCATTTCTTTGAGATTCGAAGACAATTTCGAACAAAGTTCACTTGGAGACAAATTTCTGCCGAAACTGAAATAAACCGGTAGATCCTTTGGAATTATATTCACAATTATACTCACAGATTTCTTAGGTCATATAAAATTCAAGTGTTACAATATTTGTAAGAAGAGGACCTTGGCACACTTGTTCAATGAGGACCTCTTGTATTACCTAAATGGCCCATCTTTCAAAAAATGAATATTTTCCCGATCAATTCATTTTCCACTTATAAGGTTATGTTTACAAGCAGATCTGTAAGATATGGGGAACTGAGACACTAACAGAAATGGATAATTTTCCTAAAGTTTGGTGCAACATATCATCAGATTGTATTTCACAGGCCAGAACGTTCTTCCGTCTTCCTTTTCTATGTTCATTGCCTGTTCACATTACCGAAAAACTAATACTGTTTTTAAATACATTTTTTTATTTATTTTATACCTGATTTTGTGATAATGCTGCGTTCTCCGTCTAATGAATATAAGACAAAGTGTTCTACAGATTTTTTACGGTTCTATTATCATTTCCGAAGTGGTACCTAAAATAACATGAACACTTATTAATATATTAACTGTAATATGCTATATATGGTATTAATATAAAGAATAATAATAATAATAATAAAAATAAAAAAAAAAATAATTCTTGTTGCTATAATCCCTAAAATGATTAAAAATTAATGTGTAGCATTAACCATAAAAAAATTCTTTAACACAAAATAAAAGCTAAGTTTGTTTTAATTTTCACCTATTGAATTTTGCTCAATTAATTAAATAGGTAAAAATTCATTTCCTATTTTATTTACGCTTTAGGAATAAGAACTTTAAGTTTTGTTTTATATAAAATTAAAAAAAAACTATAAAATAGAATTATTACTATTATATAGGCATAAACAGGTGACGTAAAAATGAAATTATGTTACCAAAATTAAAAATATAGGAAATGAATAATTTATTTATAAATAATAAATAATAAATAAAATAAATAATAATTAATGAATAGAATAAATAATAATTAATAAATAAAATAAAAAATATTTAATAAATAGAATAAATATTAAATAGAATAAATAATAAATATTTCGATAAGAATTTTCAAATCTTTTTTATTTTTTCCTGAAAATAAATTGTTCTTCTGATTTAATAATTTATAACACTTCTGTCAATTTGTGACTAAATTCACAAAAATGCTGTATATATTTATATTTATATATTTAACATCATTATTTATAAGCGATGTTTGCCAGAAATTTTGTTTTTCTCATGAAACAGATTTTGTTATTAAAAATTATTTACAATTAAGTCAATCGTGCTGATAATCATAGAATATCAGGTATTAAAATCTTACTTAATTTGATGACATTTGATTGGATAAAATGTTTACATTATTTAAAATTTCAAAAATTCAGTTATACTTAACAATTTCGCACATGGCTCCTTAATATATCTCATTGTCATGAAAAAAAATAATAATTTTTATAATTTTTGAAAAATTATATTGTTTAATAAAATTTAAAATGATTTAAACAAAAAATTAATTTGACCTTTATGAGAATTTTTAATTAAATGTTTTTGCTGGAGAAATTCTATCTTGTACTTCACTTCCAAGTCTTTAGATATTCTGTTTTTAAGAAGCTATGAGTATATAAATTTTTTCAGATTTCTTGTCATTTGAAGGAACTCTAAAAAGGTCATTTAAAACAAATAAATTATTATTTTTCAACAAAATTATAAAATATTTTAATTTTCTTCTCAGATTCGTGACATCATGCAATATAATAAATATTTAATAAAAATTAAAAAAAAAATATATTCATATTTTTATTCGTGTTTTGTCAGGATTAAATTTTCTTGATTTTAAAGTTGAGGAATATTTCTGTCAATAAATCTTTAATGATAGAAACAAAAAATAATTCAATGACACTCTAAATATTTTTCATTGTTTACGAAGAAACGAATCGCAAAAAGAAAACGATGCACGTATTTATCTTGGAAATAAAAAATAATTATTTGGCTATAATAAATAATATGTGCTATAATTAGGAAAAAGAATATGAATTAAAACAAAATTTATGAAATTATAATTTTAAGAGTTGATTTTATTTAATAACATATTACAATATTTAGTTTCACTTTTCTATAGGTTACTTTTTACATATTTTATTATATTTTTATTTTCGTCAGACATCCGATGTTGTCAAATTTATGAGGCAGTAATTAATATATTTTGCACTATACAGTGAGGAACGTGAGAACTCGCATTGTCACGGAGGAGTATAGGACTATTCCAATTGACTTAAAACCACTGCTTTTTGATCATTAATTTGTGTTTTTACTCCAACCGCTAACAGTACGATGTACCAGTAACGGGTTTACCAGTTTTTATCAACTAAAAGTGAATAACTCCTCCAATTGATTACCAGAAAGTAACAATACACCTCTGTGGATGGAATTTCATTTGGAACTTCTTGGGTGGATCATGAGCATTGTGTAGAACCTCTGCAGTTATCATAAATCATTCACTTATTATTCCAAGAAAGTATCAGTGGAATGTCTTTTGAGGAGAGATTTTGCTATATCATGTTTTCTTTTCATATGGATTTCCGTCAGATCATATGTTATTCATTTATCGTTTTCTTGACTTTGCTAATTACCCTCAGATGTTTGAAGGTCGTTTATCAGGAAATATGCTTCCTTGCTGATATATCTTGCACACTTTGCCTTGGGCATGCCTAGACTTCTTTTTTAAAAAAAAAATTAAAAATCAAAATCAGAAAGTCGCCCGGTTTTTTCTTCATCCTGCAGAGGTTTATTTTCCTTTCGGAACTTCTGGAACCATTTTTGTACTGTGAACTTAGCTGCAGTACTACCATTGTTAACATTATCAACAGTTTCTGTTACTCTAAGAAGAAGTCTGAATTCGTGAAGCATTATTGTATAAAAAGCGATTCTGTCCATAATAAGTAGTTTGTTCACTGATAACTAACAAATAATATCATTGTATTAAAATGTTTGTTACAGATAGAATTATTTTATATTAGTTATGTAGCATCAAAAATCAATAAGAAATAGATAGTACTTATAGATACCCTTGGCAGTTAGACTATTAAGAAAATGCGCCATTATTTTCAAAAGATGAATTTCTTAATTCTGATTATTATATTTTTTATGTTAATAAAAATAATTATGTTGAAAAAAATCTCCCACTTCCGAGTTTGTGCTACTGACCTTCCGATCAATAAAACTTTTGTATTCATCTAATATTTAAATCTCATCTTGGGCTGTGAAACAATAGTGTAAAATTACTAAAAAACTAATTGCAATCGAGATTAGACAGAATTTTAAACCCTTTTAGAAAACTTAAAAATACTCCTATGATAGTTTCAGAAATTCAAGCTAGTCAGGTTTTAAAAACTTTTTGGTTTCAGAGCAGTAGTGAAACGAATCAAATTTAATCAAAAGTAAAATTTAATTGTTAATAAAAAAAAATAAAGTTACTATTATATTTAGACGTAGCAACGTATGCTCGTGTGCTCGTGACTCCTCAATTTTTATAAATCGTTCTGTCCTTAACTCCTCTCAATCTTATCGAATCAAAACACCCACTATAATACTATATCCACACTGAAACTAAGAAACTGAATCAAAACTTTTCAATAAAACTTTATTGACCAAAAGCACAATCACAATATCAATCACCAGAATAAGTCCCCAAAATATGTCCGACAATAAGTAATAATAAAATGAATATACTAATATAATGAGAGGAAAGAAAAAAATAATCACAAAGAGAAAAGTTCATGAAGAGTAATACTAGAAATAAACAAAAACAATGAAAGGTCTCACCAAGAGCGACAAGGGGTGCCCGGGTCGCCCTCTAGGTCCTTCTCAGATCACCTAGGGGTTCCCAAGCTCGCTGGGTCCCCTTATAAAATCCTTCTGCGAAGTCATATCCACTTGAAAATACCTTGATGTCATTTCTTCGGCTCGTAGTCCTTCTGAATCCGTAGTTTTCTGAGAGGCGCTTCCTCGAATTCTCGTTCTCCGTTGGTGTACTGTCCCGTTGGTGTATTGTCATTCTCGTATTCTGTCTGATGTACTGGCTTTTTTTTTGGGCAAATTGACGGGAATAGCTGTCTTTTTATATAATTGTAGAGATTGGGCTACGATCACCAATCTCTACGCTTCGAGACGGGTATTTCCAACAATAGCCTGTAATTGCTATTTCTGCCTCCACACCGAGACAAAAGAATTTAGTAACTCCAACGACGGAGTACTATTTCCATTCTCAACCTCGACGCCGAGGTTAATTACAATCCCCGTTATTATAATAATAATAATAATAATAATAATAATAATAATAATAATAATAATAATAATATTATTATTATTATTATTATTA
>JBBMKC010129440.1:5294-16058 GCA_037834085.1 Bipalium vagum
ATTTTTTATGAGAAATTATATGGAGAATATTTCTTTCTTCAAATCTTTTTAATGCCAGGCATACCAAAATTGAAATACTTTAAATTATAAATTATTATTATTTTATTTTAAATATTTTGAAATAATAAATAGATCATAATAATTATGTATTTCCAGTTTTTATATATTTTTGTTTATCAAAATAAAAAGAAATTTAAATAAAAATCTCTTTAGAGAAGTTTTACAGAAGATAATATTTACAAAACTTTGCCGCTACCGTAAAAAAATCGATTTTATATTTTACATTTTTTTCCAAAACGAATTAAAATAAATTACTGTATTAAAACAAAAAAATGTTTGATTTCATTTTCTTTCAATCATTCTTGATTATTTCCTAACGAAATAAATCGTAAAAGAAAATCCATTAATATTTAGAACTGCTTCAAAAGAGAAATTCAAAATAGAGAACTGAGTGGAAAAACTGAAAATCTGCTGTATTTTTCTCATTAGATATTATTGATATGTATTACACCAATTATTTAAGCATTATGAAACAAGTTTAATATTTCATTATTCTGTTCCAATTAAAATTTGAATGCGACATCGACAGCAACAGGGCTATGGGAACGTAAAGTCTTGAACTAATACCGACGGGATGTACTATCCATCATAAGAACACCTCAGAACTCAATAAATTGATCTGGTTGTCAAAGACACATAACTCTGCAGAATCGATTGACCTATCAGATGATATGTCAGCGATCTTGACAGATACCAGTAGAGTGGCTGCAAGAATCGACAGTGTAAAAGATTTTCAGAATCCTAAAAATCTTATAAATTTACACAAAATTTCAACTTATTGTTTAAGGTTATGATTCCGCGGAAGATCACAATGTTAGATGTATTATATTATGATAAAAAATACAATAAATTGGTGTTTACCAAAACATACCGTCCTGTAACGATGTATTGAAAATTCATAAGTAATCTTATTTAAACTGGAAACTGTAGAAAAGGCACAGTCACAAAAAAATATTCTATGAATGAAACAGTATAACATTTTGAAAAGTCATGTACGTTGAATATTTATAAGTTTTGAATATTCCTACAATAATCAATAATTACAAAAAAAGATCTGAAGATCTTTGTTCATACCTGAAAACGAGCAATTAAAGATTCGATATATCCCCGGGATTGTGTAATTGGCGCAGAAAAAATTATCGTAGAAAGGAATAAAATCAAAATGGACAAGCAGAAATGTCACAGAAATCATCTTGTTAAAGGTGCGTGGGTGGTTAGAAGGGTTGAGCTCAACAGTAATAACTAAATGAAAGTTCAGCAGCTAATTTTACCGAAACTTGTTAAACCTGATTCCATAACGTGAAAGGACTATAAGAAAATGCAAAATATCAGATACTAAAATGACCCAGTTAGACATTCAAAGATCAGATAACAGTTCATACCAATATCATACAAGAAAAATGGAATACTCTCAAGTGTCATAAAAAAATGACCCAAAAAAAGTGTGAACAATACATATCTGAAGAATACATTAAAAAGACTTATGGAAAGTCTTTATCAATACAATGTCATTTTATTAAAAATAAATACTTGTTATTTTACCTTTTCGTCTTATTTTTAACTATCCTAAAAAATCCATATTAAAAAAAGAATATTAAATTGACTTTCTGCATGAATTTTCTTAAACGGCAAAATCTTAAACATATAAGTCAAAAATCAAATTAAAACAACCTTGAAAAAATAATTGACTCATAAAAAATGCGTCAGTGATGTTAAAATTGATCTCTAATTATAACCCAAAGATCAATATCTTACTCAATTTTGTCTGTAAAAATCAATCATCCCGATAACCCGTGATCACCTTATTATTGCTTTCTTTCAATAACTTTATTGTATTATTTATTTTTCATACAAGATAATGTGAGAACGTTATTTTTATATGGTACTCAAATTTATTATTATTCTTAAATAATTATTTTTAATAATTTTTAAAAATAATATTTATTATTTTATTTTCATTTCAATTAAATTTTCTTATTGTTCTGGTGACTATCGGATTACATCGGCAGAAACGTATATGTATAATAATAGAGATCGATTATTTTTAAATACTTGAAGCACTAAGTGTCAGACTTCAAAATAGTTGCCAAGTCACAAAGGCCTTACATTTTGAATTATGGTATGGAGTGCCACATGCTTTATATTACGGTCACCTTGAATACTTATCAGAATGAATGCTTTTTGATACATGATGACATTTCTGGGTTATAGATTTTTTGGTACACAATGCGAAGCCGCATACATTCAGTATAACAAAAAAGATTTTGCAAGACTTAAAAGTGGAAACAATAACTTGACCAGCATATTCATTAGATTTATCTTCTATTGAACCTATGTGGGTGTTAACATCATTGGTGTTAACAAAGGTTTTATCATCCATTACGATAACGCTAGACTCCACAATTCCAAGGTTACTCAACAAAAGATCCATATGTTGGTCTAAAAAGTGTTGCCTCACCTAACTTAAAGCTTTGACATCTCACCATCAGATAATTATCTTTTTTGATCTCTACATCACTTCCTTAAAGGTAAAAATTTTCTTAACAATGATGAGATAAAATCCAGCGTGTTATCTTTTTTGATGAAAATTCTGTTACGTTTTTTGCCGATGGTTTCCAGTTCTTGATATAACGATGTCAAATGATTGTCGATAATTGTGGTGGATACTTTATTGATTGATATTATTTCACATTAATTGTGTTATTTTAAAACTTTGAATTTTGATCGACGGTTTCTTTTCGGGATACCTTATATTATATAACAATTAATATTTTTAAAATATAAATAAATGTACATAGAATTTTCGTGGTTTCCAAGTTAGAATTTGTTAGGATATTCATTTGTTATGGAGGAATAATAATACAAAACTTCTGGGGTTCAAGTCAATAGATATAAATAGCGTAGATTAATAATTTCTGGTCTGTTCGACTAGAAATGCAACCTTTTATGGTTTTGTTTAAATTAAGTAATTTAATCAAAAAATACATTTTTAGATTTGAAAAATTAAAAAAGGAAGATAAACCTTTCTCGGTTTTCTTTTTTTAATTAGTTAAATAAAACAAAACAAATGACCTTTATTTACAAATATAACCATAATTTCAATTTTATGAGGAACGCCTATTTTTTTAAGACTTAAACATCGAACCTCACTGTTTTACAGTATATTTGACCTTGCAAATTAATGAAGTATTTGAAGAAGGTTTATTTTTATTACCCTGCATCTCTTAAAATTAATTTTAAAAAATAATTAAAAATATTTTATTTTTTAAAATTTTTTTAATGTAATTTTTTTATTATATTTTTTTTATTATAAATTTTTTAGTCAATTAATTAAATTAATTAAATTAATTAAATTCAATATTGTAAAAAATGTCTTTCAATATATTCTTGAAAACCTTTTTCTTAAATTATATTTCATATTTTGTAATGATTTTTTTTTCTCTCATTTTCATTCGAGTAAAAAGATTTTCAAAAATTTTAAATAAATATTAAAAAATTTATTTATTATTCTAATATAGTTTGGAACAAGTCACGAAATCATAATATAATTATTCAAGTATGAAATTGTTAAAAAATATAGATTTCATTTTTTTATCAACAAAATATTTAATTTAAATATAACAAAAAATAAATATTATCAATTTGAATTATTAAAACAAAATATACGTTTGAAATAAAAACAGTATTTCTACTTTCAATTAAAACAATAAAAAATATTTTCAGTTAATTTTTGTTTAAATATTACTGTGAGAAAAAAATTATTTTTCTTCTGCCAAAGCAAATGATTTATGATATCGAAAATTTTTCAGAAAATTACAAAAACTTACTACTTTGACGAGGAACACTTAAATGTGTCATTTGTTTAACTGAAAAAATAATAAAAATAAAAATGGAAAAATATTTTAATTATACTTATAAAATTTCAGTAGTGATTTTCAGAAAAGAAAATATTATTTTAATTTGCAAAAAATAATATTAATAATAATTAAAAAATAAATAGAAAATTATGAAAAATTTAAATATTTTTTTAAAAAATTAAATATAATATTTTTATTTAATAATATTAAATATAATTTGATTTTTATGGAAAAGTTAAGAAAAGAATGTAAATGAATGAAATAATATAATTTTGTTATTGATTGTGTATATCTTAAAGAGTTGAATTATTTAAAATACTAAAGAAAATAAAATTATTTTTCAGATAATTTTAAACCAATCAAATTAAAGAACTCATTTTATTATAAATATTACTGTTATTATCATCAGTAATTAATTAGCAAAATTAAATGATTAGTTTTTAATTATTATAAATCTTAGAATATAAATTATTAATATCTCAATGAAATAAATATTAATATATTAAATATTACTATTATTATTTTATTCAAACAATTTTATTAATTACTTAATTTTCAGGGATATATAATCTTTAAATATCATTTTCGAAAATAAATATAATACTTTATTAAAATAATAATATAGTCTTTGATCTATTCCGGAACTGGAAAATAAGTTTCATAAAAACTATTAATAATAATTAAATATATAATAAAAATATTCACATTAAGAAAATTTTTTAATTTATTTCTTATTACTGTAAGTCATTTTTGTTTAAATAATCTCAAAGAAATAAAAAGGAAATATTTCAGATAATATTTTGAAGTCGGAATGATATTGTTATTAATATTATTATTATTGTTATAGCAGTATATCATTGAAGTAATCAGTGAACAAATTATTGATAACAAGTGTCAATATTGTTAAGCAGTAATGGTTTTGGACTTTAAATTTTGATCTCACAGATTACAAAAATCTGATATCATTAAAAATAGAAGACATCCATTAACTAACGTTTGGATTTTTTGAAGGCCAAAATATCGCTTTCTAAATATTCGTCATCACTATAAAATTTCTCATCAGGAGACCCCTTGTGGGAACTTTGATCGTCATCGGTCTCGTCATCCTTCATATCATTCTCTGTGTATCAACATTCTTTCAAATGACAAAGTACGTCAAAGACAAAAAATCCCAACCTTCCTTTTCCAAACTGGTGAAATATTTAGCTGCAAAACTCACCAAATTTGATGGTCTTTGCTTGAGGGCTTCCGATTTGAATCTGTTCAATAATTCTATTAATTCTGAGCACAGGTCTGCGTTGTTCATGACTGATTTCAATTGTTTTTTGTGTGACCTTCAAGTGTCTATTTAAACAAAAAATAATTATTATTAATATTATTTTACAATAAACAAATTATTACATATCATTGGTTTTGTTTTGAAATGGTAATTATTTTATTAGGAAAATAATTATTTTTCTTCACAAGAAATTATATTAAAAGACGATATTAATTTTTTATGATAACATAATAATCAATAAAAATAAATATAAAATTTCAGAGAGAAAAATAGTATTATTTCTTGTGCTTTACCATTAAAGGAGAATTTTTTTTAATTTCCGATAAGACTTCGTTGAATACGAAATTCAGTAAAACAAACCGAATTATTTCATTGTATTAATTAATATTTTCTCTGTTTCGTTGTTACATTGAAGCAATTATCTTTTATTTTCTTCGTTTCGTCTATAATATTTTATAATAATAATTAATTTTGTTTTGCTGATCTAAAAATAATTCTGTTTTTAAATTAAAAATAATTATTTGATAAATTTCACTTTGCATCAAAATCTGTTTTAATTAAATATGGAAGCCGTTGCTCATAGAGAGAGATCCACCGTAAAATGTATGAAATTATTAAGGATAAAAATAGCAAAAAAATACTTATTTCAACAATTTCTTTTATGTTGGTTTTTTACTCGTTTTATTCTCCTCTGAAGAAATGCAAATAAATAAAAAAATATAAATAAATTTCGATAGTTTTTAAGGACCAATAATATTATTAAATTACTCGGAAATTTTACTTATTTATTTTTCTAGAATTTAAATGATTTTTTTGTTTTTATTATTTATTAATCAATTATCAGGATAATCAATATAATATTAGGTGTGCAAATAAATTTCAAAACGTTTTGATTAAAAGTATTTCTTCAATATAATGTTGAATACTAATTATTTTTTAAACATTTTTTATTTGAAGCATTTTATCGGTTTGTTTTATTAATCAATTAATAATCTATATTAAAGCGTAATATTTTATATAAAAAACTATCGTGTATCTAATTTGCTTTCTAAACACCATAGGAAATCTTTCTAGCGAAAAATAGTAACTGTTGACAAGAAATGGATCTATGACGAAAATCCTAAAAGATTATAACATTGGGTAGATCCAGGTCGATCAACAGAATGTGCATCAAAACGCAGTTTCTTGCAAAAAATTAGTTTTTCTTATCTGGTGGGATATCAAGAGTGGGTGTATGTTGAATTTCCCCAACCACATGAAACCGTTATGGTGATCTCTATAAAGATCAGTTGCAGCGATTGAATAACTAAATCCATTTAAAACTTCCTTTCATTGGCAAAGGCCGAAGTCCAGTAAAATTGTCTCATGATAACTCTAGGCTTTATATTGAGAGGTCATTTACGGATAAGTTATTATGATATAGTTGGTACGTTTTGCAACATGCTGCGCATAGTAACCTTTGTCGCTCAAACAGATTTGATTTGCTCAATGCAAAAAGTATTAACTGATGTACCCTACCAAACGTTAGAGGAAATAGGAAAAAGGGACTTGATTTCATCAAGTCAAAAGAATTTTTTCATATCGGAATTCATTTTTTGCCAGAATAATAAAGTTACGTGATAAACAAGAACAGTGAATATTTTGAAGACTAACTTTATCATATTTTTTTATAATAAATGTTGAAACTTCAAAAAATCGTTTTAAAACTTATTTGTACAGCTAAAATATCACTCGAAAATCCCAAAAATAATTTTGTCTCTTACAAAAGCGTTTTTCAAAAATACTTTAAAAACTAATAATAATGTTCATTAATAACCATATTTGTTAATCTGTCACCTTAATAACTTTTTTCTACAAACCTTCTCAGAACACAAATTTCATTAGCCGCTCTCGACATTTGAAAACACACAAATAATCTGATACTGTGCACAAAATAACTTGATATACACTACCACTCAAAAGTATCAAACTAAAACGTAGACGAATGTTGAATTTTGAAATAAGAGTCTTTCTTAACTTTTGCATTTATTTTTAGATTCCACTATAGTTGTATAATATGTGAGTTTAATGTATTAATAATGATATTAATAATGTGTGTGTGTGGATTTAATTTGAAGACACTACTGTTATACATTGAAAAAATTGTTTTATTACAGATTTTTTTAGTAAATGCATTTTTCGAAGTAAGCTGTGCTTATTTGCAGAAAACTTAAATATTATTACACAAAATAGCCAAAATGAGAGAATTAACAACAACAGAACGATAAAGAATTCTGGCTCATCAAGAAGAGGGTTACTCTCAAGTTCTAATTTCTCAGAAAATGAAAATATCTGGATATCCCGTTTTCAGGTTCTGCGATCACAAAAAACAAGCAAGATAGAGAAATCAAAAAAAAATTCTGTTAATAGACGTTTAACAGCAGGAATTATAGTTGAAAAATATAAGGATATTCAGGAAGTGAATGTCAGAGTATCTACCATAAAACGCAAGGTAAGACGTGTAGCAGTTGAGTAAATGCAAAAAAAATTTATAAAACAAAAACTGAGATCGTCCATGAAACATCTACATTGGCCATTTTAAGTAATAGAAAAGGTCCTGTGGACAGATAAATCAGACTTCTAGATTTTCGGTTCTACTCGCATGACATTCGTTATCAGATTTACTACAGACCACGAAGGTATAAGGAAAATTGTTTGATACCTAAAGTGATGTTTGGAGATGTTTGGAGGACAAAATGTTGACTAATTGCACAAAATAGAAAGAACCATGACAAAAGAGATTTGTAGGAATATTTTGGAAAAGATGGTTAGGCCAACTTGGAGACGATTATTTCAACATAAATATATATTAATGCATGAAAATCATCTAAAACATACAAGAAAGATATGCAGATCATCTTTTTTAGTTTCTCCTAGGGTGATTTTTAAGTACATGATTATTTAATGGGGGAAAATAAAAAAGATGATTTTTATTTGGGGAGAGGAACTAAAAAAGATGATTCACAAAGGAAGAGCACCCGACCAGGAATTATGGGTTTTTGGGATAATCGATTGTTCAACAAAATTAATTTATTTGCAATTAATGGAGAATCGAGTAGCGTCAACCTTACAATCGCTAGTCAAAAATGGATCAATAATTATGAGTTACAAATGGAAAAGCTATTTCAAATAATCTAAACAAAATAATTTTAATCACTTAACTGTGAACCATAAATTTTATTTTGCGAATCCGAGTAATTCTGGCGATACTCAAACAATTGAAAGTCTATAGAGTTGTTTAAAAAACAAAGTTATCACCATGAAAGGTATATATGGGAGTGTTTTGGCTTCTTATTTTTTGGAATTGGTGTGGCGTCAAAACATTCAAAAAAAACAATGAAAAGGCAATTTTTAATTTAATAAATTTTTACAAATATTATTTTTGTTTTTTATTTATTTTTTATTTGTTAATTTTTTATTGCTGGGGAAAATAAAATAGATGATTAATTTGGGGAAAAACTAAGAAAGATGATCCTGATATATGAAGCCTACTTGGAGGGGTTAGAAATGCAGAATATCCTCCAAGTAATGGAATGGCCTCCTAAATCGCCAGATCTTAACTTTATTGAATTACTGTTGAATGAATTGGACAGAAAAATTCGACAACAAAAGCCATTCTCAGCAAAGAGTCTTTGGTAGACACTAGAAATACAATGGTTCGCGATAACACAATAAATTCTATGGAAATTGTCAATCAGATTCCGAGAAATTTTATAGCTGTTATCAAAGATCACGGACGCTACTTTGATAAATGTTATGCTAAAAAAACTAAAACGACAAAAACTGAGGAAAAAAGATTTACCAGAAATCAAAAGATATTATATTTATATTTTTAATTATTTTTAAATTTTATTTTTTGGGATAGATGTAGATACCAATGTTGGCTTAAAAACTCAGGAAAAGAAAAATATTTGTGCTACTGTTACCAAGCAACGGTAAGGTACAGATGAAATAAATATTAATTTCAATATGTGGATGTAATAGGATTTGGTGTACTTGTTTCACATTCATTTTCTTATTTATAAATATCATTAGAAAATAACTTGAAAAATAACGGTTCAGCGTTTTTTTGACAACGATTTAGATTTCTTTTTATAATCATTTATAATGACCCATGCAGTTTTATATTTTATTCCGAGTACAGCAGAAGCTTCATTTAAATCTAATGATTGCATTTGAACCATTTCGATTAATTGCTTTCTCTTCTCGTTGCTCATAGATTGATTTTTTCTGAAATCTGTTTGCGCGGATTTTTCCATTTTTAAAAAATACGAAAATATGGATGTAATAAAATAAACAAATTTGTTTGAAAATTGAAATGCAAAATTCAAAAATTGAAGTAGAAATGGTATATTTCTCAGTTAAATATGGTTTCTTAAGTTTATCAACAGAAAAAATTCAATGAAATTATTATTTTATTTTGTTTATAATAATAATTATTATTATTATTATTGCTGTTGTTGTTGTCAAAAATTGTGAGGACTATAATAGTATTATTGAATTTTTTTATAATTTTTTAAGTAATTTTTTTATTTAAAATTTTTTGGAAAAAAAACAAATACTTCAATGTTATCAATTTTCCATTCTAATTTTGTTCATTCAAAATAAAAATATAATATAATATAAAATCACAAAATGTGAGTATGGAACTGTCATTATAATTACGATTATTATTAAAGAGAAATAGGAAATATTTCAAAAATATTTTTAGTTCCAAAAACCGAAGCAATACTCCCATATTCCTTCATCGAGAACTCTTCTGGACATAATTTTTAATTAAAAATGCAATCATCTCAAATGAAAATATAATAATATAATTTTTTATGACCAATGAAAAAGAAATTAATAAATGACATTATCTTCAATTATAATGCATGAAAAATGTAATATAAAATTATTGGTTTTACTAAAACTGGATGAAATGTGACGAAAATAATAATGAATCGATATTTTATGTTACAGATTATTTATGTTACATTTATTATATTATTGAAATATTAATATAAAATATAATCTCGTTCATACCGCGTTATAGTGTTCTACTATTTTAAATTATTCTTTATATTTTTATAAAGCAATATTTTGATAATATATTATACATTTTAAATTTATTTATATAAAATATTATTTATATTAGAATAATATTTTATATTATTATAAATAATAAAAATTAATAATTATAAAATAATATTATCATTTAATTTTATTTATATTTTACAAAGCTCACACTCTAATGCTAATATATTTAAGTGATAAAATATTTGTCTTGTAATTTTGTTATTATTTTTTTAAGAAAATAATAACAATAATAAAATAATAAAATTGTAATAATTAACATTAATATTTTATTAATAAGTAAAACGTTCGATAATAAAAATGTAAGTCAAACAGAATATCGAAAAAATAATATTTTAATTATTTATGACCAATGAAAAAAAGTTAATAAAATTATCTGTATTTGTGAGCAGCAAAATGGTTGCCATTTGACTGATGTGGTTTACCATACATAATCCTGAAATAACTCCTGTA
>JBBMKC010129549.1:0-16056 GCA_037834085.1 Bipalium vagum
ACAAATTTTCCTTTATTAATTCATACTGCAAAAATTAAGTTTCATAAACCGCCATTAATTTCTTTACAACCTAATATGATAATTGTGTAATAATTGATTTTTAAAAATTTGACTAAAATTTAAAATTAGGAGTTTAAAAATGTAAATTCCAGTTTTAAGTAAAATTTTTGCATGATTAGGATTTGCATAAAGCTTAACAGAAGGAACTGCAACAGCAATTCAAAATATTTTGAAAAAATAAAGTAGAATTAAAAATAGAAATTCTAAAATCAAAAGAAACAAATCAAGTATCCGGAAATTTTTTTGATTTTTATTTTGGAAGAGGATAAAAAGATTCAATTTTAAATAGCTTACAGGATAAAGAATTAAATAAATCAATAATAAAAATTTTTAATTAAATAAATAGTTTGACTTTATTTAAATTTTTATGCAAATATGATATTTTATTTATTATAATTTGACAACTTGGTAAGAAATAAAAAAAATAAAACGAATTGATTATTTTATGAAATCCGGACTTTTTTAAGAGTATAGTTGGATTAGCCAACCCTTTGAATTAAAGGACCGCTAAAGATTCTGGAATAATATAATAATTACAAAAATATTAGTTAAATTATAATAAGAATAAGAATATAATTAAATGGACTAAGATTAATAATTATAATAACAATAATGAAATTATATTTTTAGTCTTTGGCGGTCTAATCTTGACAATGTCGAATTGCCAAGATAAGATGAGGATCCGCAATTGGAGACCAAATTAGCAATATATGCCTATAAAGGTAATTGACATTTTCTATTAAGAATATTGGTCTACGACTGAGTTGTTGTCTGATCAATAAAGAAGGCATTGAGGTCCTCAATGGACTATCAAAAACTTAATTAGAGTTTTCTTTTGAAGTATCAATATATTGAAGAAGTCCTCTCAGAAGAATTTTTATCTTCAGAAAAAACATGTAGTATTTATTTCTTACTTAATATTTTTGCTTATGGTTATGCAACAAGAAGCAGCGACGGGTGTTTCACTGTTAGGAAGTTTATATGCGTATCGGTTCGGGCTCATCTAACGACCCTGGGATCCATCTACATCTAAAGCGGTGAGAGTTTGGTATATTTACATCTTTCTTATTTTTTACTTTACGAATTTTTTAAAATATAAATTTAAATTTATTTATTGATTTTTATTGGATTTGATTTTATTATATTTGATCCGTTTTATATTTATTGACTGTTGGTGACATTTTGCGAATTAAGATTAATTAGTTCATTGTTGCGGGTGAATATTTTCGGACATTCATTTGTGTATTTTTTAGTTGATGAAATAAAGTTTTATTGTGATCGTTTTGATTCAATTATTTTTTTAAACACATTATTGACATGAGTGAAAGAATCAATATAATACCAAGACAAATGTTAAGAAAGTTTTTATAGTAATATTAAACTTAACAGTATTAATAAACTCTTCAGTAAAATATCTTTATTGCCAGTGGAGATTTTTTTATTAACAGGAATTATCAATCACAGCTAGGTTCGTGATGTATCAAATGGAATCTCAGAGTCATTTCAGCCGCGTTCTGTCTATAAGTAAACATGATTTAAGGTGTACTTTGTTTTGATCAGGCTATAACAAAGCGGTGATCAGCTCTGAAAAAAGTCCAGAACCTCACTTAAAAAAAGTTGCTCACTCACTATTGTTAATTTTGTAATATTATTCTGCTCTTTTAATATGACTCAATTATTTTATCATAGTTAGGTTACCATAATTTTACGTGAGAAATAAAATAATGAAGGATAGCATTACATTTTATTAAACACCAAGATAAAAATCGAAAGACACCCGTTAATACTTAACGCTTTATTGACATCCCAAGCAAAATTAATGTTCTCTTGCTTGATGGAAATAATCTCCTGAAATAGAAAAGAAATTGATTGATAAATTGTTTTTCTTTCTTTTAAAAAAATATTATTTATTAATTAATATTGTACTATTAGTATTAAAATTAAAATATTACTATAGTTTTTAATATTAAAAATTATCATTATTATATAAATCCAACGATATCATCAAAAATCGATGTTGTGCCATAACATATCATATGACAGTAAATATAATTGCATGGGATTCAATATACGAAGGTTTAGGACTTGATGATTACATGATAATTCTGAAAATAGAAGTCCACAGAAATCATTATACTCCAAGCTAAGTAGAGATTTTATTTATTGTTTATAAGATATTTATAAGATAATTATTTTATGACTTGCTAAAATATATATTTAAAGATTTTTGTGAATTTTATATATAAATAAAATAAAGTTAAATGTGGTATTAAAAGTATAATCAAAACAATTTAAATGCATTCAAAATCTAATACTGAAAATCTAATCGAATTGTAAAATAATAAGGAACATTTTACTAAATACGATCTGAAATATTAATAGGAAATTAGATTATTTAATGTGATTGAAGTTTAATAAATATGATATGATTGAATGGTAAAGGGTGAGAGAAAAATATATTTAGCAAATATTTACTGAATTTAGAGAAAGTTTGATTGTTTAAATATATTAAAATTTTGAAATAAAACAATAATTTATTAATAATAAATTAATATTGTTAAATTTAATTAAAGTTTAAGTACATTTTAATTTGACTAAATTATTAGAACAAATTTACTCAGACATGAACGGAATTAGTTTTCGAGATCTATTAAATTTGTTCTGTTGCCCACCAAGACCAGCTCAGATTGTTGCAAAATTAGCATTTTTACCTCCAAATCCTACATATAGTATCATTCATACTGAAACCAACAAGTGTTCAATTGAATTTAAGACTGATGCCTGTTGGCAAATGGGTGATTGCTATAAAAACAAAATCGAAGTGACTACATTTTAAAGTGTATAAATTTGATGTGCTTGCTATATTTTTATAGGTTTTTCTAAAGGTAACAGCGCGACGTTCTACAATAGCTTGCTATTATATTCCGGTAGAGAATAAGAATGCTTATTCTGTTTTATTCAGTCATGGAAATGCTGTAGATCTCGGACTTGTTATTAGATTGATATTTACGCTCAATGTTTTGAAATTTTCCCTAGATGGCCGGTTTCCTGCAAGCTCTGTCGATTCGATTTAATGTTAATATTTTCTGTTATGACTATTCCGGTTATGGTGTTTCGACTGGTGATCCACTAGAGTGCAATATTTATGCTGACTCTGAGGCAGCGTTCGAAGAATTGACAAAGCAATACAATGTTCCTCTAAATCGCATTGTTCTTTATGGACAAAGTATCGGGACAGCGCCAACTGTACATTTGGCAACACGGCACAAAGTAATCATTGTTGCTGTTCGAATTTAAATATACACAGTCAATCAGGTAGCCGGAGTTGTTCTACATTCTCCTTTGATGTCTGGATTACGAGTTGTTTGTCCTGGAACAAATAGATCTTTCTGTTTTGATCCTTTCACAAAGTAATTTTACCTTTATAGTGATTTTATCGATTAAACTAATAAAATTATATTATTATTACTAGTAATAATTTTGGCGACTGGAATGAGAAAATAGATAAGAAATATCAATCAATAAAAAATAATGCTTTTCAACATATTCAGTATTCAAAAATCACTTAGACAGTGTGAACTGGATAATCTTGTTCAACCATATTCACTAGATATCGTTCCTTTTGATTACCATTTGTTCCATCTTTGCAGAAGTGATTTATAAATAAACTAGTTTTGAAATAAAGAAGGTGGTTAATTCAAAAGAAACCGATTTTTGTCCCAACCAGGAAGGTAGCGAGGAAAATTGAAACCTTCAATTGATCATATTTTGAATAAATTTCTTTTGGTGATTTTGAAAATTTTTACTGTTACAATAAAAGGAGCGCGCTTGTATTAGTAGTCGCAACAGAGAAAAGCACGAAATAATTCAGTGATGACAAATAAAGTGCATTTGAACTGGTCATTGGTCTGGTAAAAGTTATTGATTGACAAATGACATTCTCTTCACATCAATAGAGACGTGGTTTTATCCAAAAATGTTGATTGATATAATTTTGTTAGGTTTTTGAGTTATATTTTAACATTGTTGGGTTTCCATGAGCAAATGTTATTTTTGCACCTAATACAACAGCTTTTGAGTAACAAAACGAAAAACAAGAAGTAGTTATTGTGTTTCAGCTTTAAATGGACGCCTGGTGAAGTCTGTAAATTATAGTTGTCTTAAACTTTTCCTGTTTCGCGATTTATAGAATGACAAGTTAATTAAAGAAAAATTAATTCTTTTAGTAAGAATCAATAATCGTATTAAAATCAATATAAAATGATAGTACCAATACTACAGTTCGAGTCAGCTTTTATCAGTGACTTTGATGTGGTCGAAAAAGAATATTGAATATCTGAAAATATTGAAAAACACAAATAAATCGAAATCTGACAATATAATTTAACACTGTATTGTGTTTATGTAGAGTGCAGACCGATAAATCGAAGATGTGCAATTGATTTAATGTGTATTTGTGTCTGTGACTTCATAAAAACACATTTTAATAATATTTTTGGTTCATGTTTAATTTGTGTCCAAATGGAAAGGTTTTGTGTAATAAAAAGATTTTCCAAAATAATTTGGGAATGAAAATTAATATTTAAATAAAAAATGTACTCTGATAAAATCAAGTATTTACAAAACATACTTACAACCATTTAAATATTTCAACGAAATAATTCAGTTTTATATTTGAAATCCATTTTGATTGGCTGAAAAATATTAAAATGTTTAATAAATTGATTTTCTCATGCATTTATCGAGAAATCATAAATAAAGAAAATAGCGATCAATAATAAATTAGTTTGATTAACAAACTTTTATTGACAGATTTTTAAAAAAATGGTTATCTTTAATTGATGACTGATGGCCAATTTAATATATTTTATTTTTCATTGCACTTTCTTACATTGATATGGGTTTTTTGAAATAAATTTGTATTTAATTCTTAAAATCACCGATTAAACTCTTTGCAAAAGAAGATTCATCGAAGACAGATAACACTCCTGGAACTCTGAAAACTTTAATTCTATTTAATTTTTTTCGGCAGTATTGACAAAGTTTCCCGAATCAAAAGTCCCACACTCATCATTCACGGTACTGACGATGATATAATCGATATTAACCACGGTCGACAGCTTCATGACCGACTGAACTATCCCGTGGAACCGGCATGGATCGATGGCGCCGGACACAATGATATCGAAATGTATACCGAATATGCAGACAGACTGAAGCAATTCTTTGAAAACGATCTACCGAGATTCGAAAGAGAAATGTCCAGCGATCAAATAATAACATCCGACATTGTCACAGCAACGACCCCGATCGGTAAGAATGGTGTCAAAGAAGAAATATTATTCACATAATTCTCTCGTGTGTCTTCTCGCTTGGAATTTTTATTTTTTGGTGGTATAATTCGAGTTCAAAGCTATTTTCGCATTAAATCGATTTTTTGTGTACGCACGAGTGCATACTTTTGATTTTTATAAATCTTTTTTATCTCTTCTTTCAAACAAAGTTTTTTTGCGTAGATATGGTTTACCTATTTGGAATTTTGTAAATATTATTTATCTGTGTACATTTTGCGTTTGTTCTCTTTCTATTTTGCATAGATTCATTTTATTTTTAGCATTATTTTAAATCGATTCCCTTAAATGAGAATGGAAAAGGTTTGTCGCCTTTTCGACGGTTGATTTTTCCGATTTGTTGAGTAAAACAAGATTAATTTTTTGTTTTATTGAAAGTGTGATAAAAGGAACTCCTCGGTGGTTTTTGGATTATTTCTAATCTTGAAATCTTAAACTGGTGCATGAAAATTGTAGTGATAGAACTAAGACTGTACAAATGTTATAAATAAATAATCAATTGTTTTCAATTTACTAATTTCTCTTCAAGGAAATTTTGTCTGTATTTATTAATCACCATTCGTTATTTTGTTATTATATGTACATTTGGAATAAAATATAAATATAAATTGGAATATAAGGGGTTGTATCATCAAAAGAATTCTTAATATTAAAACTAAATAATGCAGAGTTTAATGAATTGTAGTCCAATTTTGTACGTATCCCGTGTGATCCATTTCCTATTTATATTATTGAGAAGAATTATTAAGAAAAAACTAAAAATTCACAAGATCTTATTGTTGGTATTATTTTGATGCCAAAATTAGAAAACGATAGGTAGTAATAAGTGATAAATTTAGAACAATATGCCAATTCGATTTCGAGAAATTCATGTTTTATTACCAACGTAAGAAAAATATTTAATGGTAAAATTACCTCTACTTGAATGGAACTTATTAACAATTAGTGCCGATATTCGGTTACTAGGAGTGTGAAGAAATAGTGACAGAAACTTCAATTTTCCAGTTCTGACTGCGATAGGGAGTACAGTATTCTCAAGAGAAAACAGTTGATGTGGAGAATTACAATTGGAATATATATATATATTTTTATGCCTGCTGTCATTTCTTATATAATATTTTTATTTACTCGCCTTGTATCACCATCTATTGAAAGTCACCTCAGTATTTTAATGAATGAATTAAAAATTACGTTTTATTGATTATATTTAGTAAGGTTTAGACTAAAGTTTGGAACTTTTCAAATGTCCTGATTGGATTTTAATTTTACTTTTCAGATTTAATATGGAACCCATCTTTTTTATTCTATATAGTCTTGCCATATGCATCAACTGAAATAGAAAAAAATGCAACATGTCATGGATACACATTTGTTTGAAATTTTTTAATGATTTCTTTTTCTTTATAAGGATTAATAAAAAATAATTTTTAACGTATCCTCTAAAATTTAATTAAGAAACCCATTTTCGAGGTTTCCTTGAGAATCAAGATGTACTTACCAAACGCTTAATCTGTCAAACTTTCAACTTTAGTTTGTAACGCAAACTGTATGAACTCTGTCTCTTACTGAAAAAAAAATTACTAGGATATTTATAACAGGTTGATTGGTGGCTAACCTTCCTATTCAACTCTGAAAATAAAAATCTGACTCTAAAAGCGTTATACGATTCACACACTACGATTCAGACTATAACTATGACGTTTAAAGAGATAAATAACAATAATAAACCTTATACTTTTTAATTAAAGTAAATAAAAATTTCTCATTTCAGAGATATTGAAGAGTCTCTCTATTTATTACTTCTCATCCGACTAGTTCGATGATAATATAAATTTAATAAACCAAAAACACAGAAACAAGTAAAAAATTAATTCTTATGTACAGGTTGTCCCATAAGGTACAACAAATTTTATAAAAGGAAGTAATTTAAAAATTTTGATATTTCCAAACTTTATTTACATGTCACAGCAATTATGGGACACAATTATTGTAGTCAACAAAAATTTTGAGTAATTCATATATTTAAATCATTATACTAAAAATTATTATTTTTTAAAATATTATTACACTACTCGTTGAAAAAATTAGTAACTTATCAGACAGCCTGTACTTGTTTAGTTTTCCTAAAAATTGTTGCAGATCACGGACTTCCAGTTACTGAGAAAGATCTGATACTTCTTTTCTGATTTTGACTTGGTATATCTACTTTTTATGGTCAGTATGATTCTATGTAATACTCGAACAAAAAAACCATTCCTGTTACCATACACCTCAGTCATGTCTGTTCGAGCTGAATCCTGACATGATCACCATACAATTATAATTTATAAACTATATTGAACTTAATATAACATAATATTTTCCAAATTACTTATTTAATTTTATAAAGATCTTATAACGCCACAGCAAAAAAACATCTTGTGGTAACATCGAAGCTTGCAACTTATACGACATCATCCAGATTTCTTTAATCGATTTATAACTTGGTTATATTATGCAAACCTGCTTGATAAACTGTTCCAACATATTTGTGAGAAACGTCCAGATCTGTCGAGCAAAAAAAACTTTTTTATACCTCCTACTCACACATCTAAAGTTTCAATCGATAAATTAAAATGTTGCACTTTATATTTCTTCCACACCCACCTTATTCTCTAGATCTGGTCCCGTCAGATTTTTTTTCTCTTCAGAAACCTGAAGAAATTTCTCACTGAACAAAGATTTTCGTGAAATAGTAAGGAGATGTGTCTAGGTATTTTGTCGACCTTGATAAATTGGCCTACAACAATGACACCAAAGATTTTTATAAACATTTAATAAAGTGTAAAGCTTGTAGGAGACTACATTGAAAAATAAATTGTTTTTATCTTTTGATTTTATTGTTTTCTTATTTATTCACCGAACTTTTGAACACACCATTATATAGTAATTATTACACAATTTTGAATAATTAAACTCCATTGATTATTCGTTGATGTTAATATTAATCGGTTTGTAATCAGAATTAGAAGTAATTTTTAATAGATTTATTTTTTCAGACCTGGAAATTTCTTTTTTTATTAAATTATTTTAAAATTATTTTAAAAAAAATTATTTTAAAATTTAAAATTATTTTATTAATTTTCTCGAGTAAATTTTCGATTTCTAGTATACGGCTTCCATTAGCTCCCTTACAAGTGGAGCTTTATCTTTTGGGTACACTGATGCATTCTCACATTCTTCTCTGATGCAATCTCCTTCCGATATCACATCAATATTTTCACTAACCACATTAATTCTTTTACTTCCATTCATCTCCTGATTACGTTCGTAAAAATTCCTGTTTCTTCTCTGACCTCTATTTAGATTTGAGTAGCACTCAGAAGCTTGGTGACCATTTCTTCCACACTTTTGAAAGTTATAAACTGTACAATTCCGCCGTATGTGTCCTGCTTTTCCATATCCAAAACATGTAGGAATTCTCTTCTCTGGACAGTCTTAGCTTATATGCCCGACTTTTTTACACGTCCAACATTCTATTTTTCTTCTTGTTGGGCCATCGTTTGTCATTCTTGCAAAAGGTCTAGGAACACGTAAAGGTCTGGTCTGACTTGCTCTGCAACAGGTCGAATCTTATAACCTGTTCCCTGTCTCCGTACATTTTTGTATCTACCGTTCCTGGCTACGTCTCTGTAGGTCCTGATGGTATTAATCTGATCAGACTATTTCTATCGAATTCCATCCATTAATTTAATTAGATCTTCAATTTCTTCAATACTTCCTAACTTCCTCAATTCGATCTCCTTCTCGATTTTTGGATCATTTATGTATCTAATTAGCGCTTTTTTCAAAAGGCTTTACTTTGTCATTACATGTGACAAGACATTTTCCACCATCTTATGGACGTTCTCCAGAAAATTGTCCACAGCATTGGCTCCTCTACGATAGTTGATTAACCTTTCCAAATTACCCATCATATTTTTTGATTTGGAAAAGGCCAATCGCAATCTTCTTTCAAATCCACAAACTATTCCGGCCGTGCTTTCATATTTTTCTACTCAATCTAAGTCTAATAGACAATAAACCAGGGTTTCCCTTATTTTCACTAGTGTTTCTTTCACGGTGAAATACCTTATGCATTGCGCGATCAATTTTTCAACATCGTCATCCTTTCAGAACGTTTTTGGTTGGAGACGTTCAGTGACCGTGTCCGAGTCCGTCATGGCTTCCATGTTAATATCAATCAGTTTGTAATCAGAATTAAAAGTCATTTTTAAAAGATTTATTGAGTTTAAACAAATTTTCTCAGACCTAGAAATTCCTTTTTTTATAAAATTTTAAAAATAAGTTTATTTTAAAAATTTCATTCATACTTTTTAAATATTTTTAAAAATTCTCCAGGTCTGACAAGCCTCCTCATAGTTAACAAGCTGGACACCTACAGCTGTTCATAATTGTTAGAAATCAGATTTATATGGCTCTTAAAACCCAGATACTCAAAATATTACTACAAAATCGCGCTAATTTTAGTATTACAAGTTAAAATAAATAAAATTTTTCAATAATTCAAATTTTTATTGTCATGTGCAATTACTTTAACTTTAAAATTTTCAGATAAAAAGATCTATGATTATCTAAAAAATCATTTTATGTATAAAGCTTCACACCGACCAAATATTTTGTGGCATATTTCAAAAATATCAAAATTTCTAGAGATACAGCTTCTTCAATTTTGTTTTTATTCTCTTGTTTTCAAGATAATGTATTTGAAACACTTTTTATTAATTAGAAGCCACTATATTTTATTGAAAATCAACAAAAATTTAATGAATATTGCACATTTTTTTCTTTTATATGACTAAATGCTTCCTCCACATTGCTCATAGAATTAACCGAATTAACTAACAATGTTACCTTCTTTTCAACTTCATCTTTAAGCATGCAAAATTTGTTCTAATGTAAAGGAAATTTTTTTAAATACCATTTAATAAAGAGTTCTTGTGCTTGTTTAACCGTAATTGAATCTTCACTTGCAAATTCAAAATTTATTTCTTTTAAAATTGAAATGTTCTCAAAATAAACTACTGCGTCTAACCATGTACCTCATATAGTTATTATTTATTACGGTAGAAGTTTTAAAGTTGGAGCAAGCTATTTAAAATTTTCTAGGAAGATTTGGAAAATAGTTTCTTCATGCTGCTAATTAAGCGGTCTACATTCGGAAACAATTTCCTTATCTGTTCGCATAGATTATACAAACCATGAACAAAACATGTTACGTGAATCAGATTTGTAAAAGGCGTGTTAAATTAGAGATGTTTTGCTTATATAGGGGTCCGCAAAAAAAATTTCGTTTTTACAAAATTATATTTTTATTATAAATTAATAAATAATTATATTTTGAGTTGTATGTTTTATGCTTTTGTAGTATAATAAATAATTTAGAAAAACCGAAGTTTTTTTGCGGACCCCTATACATGGTGCTAAATCATTTACAATCAAAAATACATTTTCTCTCGTTCTACAACATTAACCATAACAATAGCATGGATGTATCAAATAAACTATAAGTTGATATATGATATATTTCTCGATAACTTCGGTTGTTATTAGAAATATATATTTTTCAAATGTTTCTGATAACATCCCAAGGACAAGATCAGAAACAAAACGTCTAGCAATATCAGTTATCTTATCGATTGATTTATTTTCCTGCATGCTTTTTTTTAAAAAGAGAAATTGTCTTATTATACCATTATTCAAAATTATTCCTTCGTACAGTTGATTCATTGTGAATTGTCTTTTTTGTGTAATTTGTTAAAAATTTCGAAATCTTACGCATCGTAACTAACATAAATAAGTACGAGATTATGAATCCCTTGGATTATATAAAGATTTTCTTTTTTTGCTCCTTCACTTCTCACATATATACCTTTTTTATATGTGATCGCTTAGGAGGATTGCAAGCCAATATTCTCTTACTAGAGAAAAAATGAGCAATAGAGATAGTGGATTCTTTTTCTTCATCTTTTTACTACATTTGTTATCAATATAGAGCCATGTTTCCAAGTATAACATTTATTTAAATCAATTAATATTTAAAATTTTCACTTGTACTAAATATTTTTAATTGTGCATAAAAAATTATCTTTCATTGATACACTGTAAGAAAACTTTCTCAACATAAGTTCCTTCAATTTACAAACAGTACCCTAAGCGATCTCAAGGAACTTTAAATTGATTTATAATTTTTGTTACTGAAAATCTTTATATATATACTTTCTAATGTCATGGAAAAATATATTATTAAATATTATTAATTTCTATTGTATGATATTTTAATATGAAACCATTTTATAGAAAGATATTTTGACTTCGTATTGCATTGTTCCATACTTGACAAAATCAGCTTGAGTAAAAATAAACCCGGACATGAAAAATATTATAATATAAATAAGCATTTATTGTGAACTACTCAAATAGAATTTTCATAAAAAGGTAACTAGAAATACATTTCTTATGTAATTCGGTATTTGGAATAACAATAATTTTATTAGACAATTAATAACTTCAATGAGTGTCAAACACCACCGAATTAAAATTCATTCAGGCGTAAAACCATCTTGTTATAACTAAGCCCATGGTAAAGGGAATTTTTCTAAAATTAAATCAATAATGGAAGAGTGGAGCAAAACATTCTTTTGTTTCCTACAAACGTGGTTGATACTGACTGATCTTAACAATTCTACAGGTATACAAATTATTATTATTTACAATTATCTCCATGGCTAACTAAAACAATGTCTTTACTATGAAATTGGTTCTTTTCTGCTTTCATTATTTTGAAAATTTCATATAGTAAGAACATATGCAACCAACAATTCTAATAATAACGTTTTTGAAATTATTTTATTTTTATTCTTGTCAAGACAGTTCAAATAAATCCTATTCAAAACCTTCAACGAACAACTATATGGTGAGCATTAATTATTAATTATTATTTGACAATATTTATTATCAAAAATTATGATTTTGAATGAATTATATTCTCAGGGTAATGAAACTAAGGCAATTAAAATTTAAGAATATCTTATATTTTTTAAAATTATTTATATCTTTAACAATTATTTTATCTTATTAATTCCTACACATTTAACTTTTAAATAACTTTATTAAAAGTTTAAAATTATATTTATATGTGGGCTCCTTGGAAAATTTATGGAATCGGGTACTTTAATCATATTCGCGTTTTATAATTGACTTAATCATAAAATTAAACATTGAATTACTAAGATCATTTGAATAAATCTATATTAATGAATTTTTTTTAAACAGGTAAACTTTTGAAATATGATTTTTAAATAAAAAAGAAAATTTCACGGAGAAATATTTGTTCGATGATTTACGTTGATTTTAAATCAGGTCTTACTCAGAAGAAATGTCTAGATTGATTTAACTTATACATTTGGAATAGAGAACCATTAAAAATAGTTCTCAGATTTCTAGCGTGGACACAAAATTCTAGAGAACGAATCTCCTGAGGGTCGTCAATAAACCTCCAATTTAATCACCAATATTAATGATAATGAAATTATGATTGTCATATCCACTTTTATTGGCATGAAAGCAAGAAGATAGCAACAAAGCTTCGCAGTCGTTGGATTTTAGACTCTTTGACATCTGAAAAAGAATCCCGTATTAACTGGTGGCAAAAATTTCTCCATAAATTTAAAGAGTTCGTTCCAATTTAATTTTAAAAATCTTAAATTATGAAAGGTGGATTTATTTGTAATATTCTGAAAATAAGCAACATTCCACAGTTTGGAAGGTGAATGCTCCAAAAAAAAATTACCAATTTCTTCGGTTTAAAAGGATATGCAGCAACTTAAACTTTAGAGAATTAAAGACAATGGTGAATGACATAGAACAGTTTGTTGGTGACTTTCTAAATTAAAGAAAACAGTCGAAATCATCAAAATATTCTTCATGATGACAATGCCACCACTAAAAAGGCCCGGGAAAATCATCAATTTCGTAACCACTAAAAATGTAAAGATAATGCAACTCGTTTTCATGTATAAATTTGAATATTTCTTTCCCCCTAGTTATATTTGATTTTTTTAAAGACATTCAATTTTTTTTTGAGTACCAAGAGAAGACTGTAGCTGACTAACCATGATATTCAGTCATGTCTAATAAGAGATAAATCTGATGAATATACTGATCAAGCTATTATTTTCACACCTGATTCTTATAAAACCTTTGCTGTTATACAAGCAGTATGTGATCTCATATTGCTTCCTTAAATACTACTGCTAGAGTTGTTTACATTAATAAAATTAATAAAAATTAGATAAAGTCAATTCGGTAATCAAAAAGACTTGGCCTTCATATGTAATCAGAAAAGTAATATTGTTCCAACAAGATAACGCCAAGCCACATACGTACGGTAGCCTGACAGACTTTGTTGAACACTTTTGAAACATGCCTCTTATTTTCTGAACAAAGCCCCTTCAGATTATTACCTATTTGGATGTTTGCAGAATATGACACTAAATTCAAATCGAGTGATGAAACCATTTTAAAAGTTCAATCTTTTCTAAGTTAAGCGTTGGGAGCAGATTGTAAAGAACAATGGTACATATATTTTAGACTAAATGGTTTCTGTCATATTAACTGTAATACATGTAATATTTTCAATAAAAAATTTAACTAACATTTAATTTTAATTTTTCCGAGAATGTTTTTGTTACCAAATATATTGACATCCACCAATCACCGGTCAAATCTACTTTTTGCTCCCTTTTCTTCGATTATGGGAGTGTTGGATTACTTTTCTTTGACCTTGATTTGAATTAACGAATGATTCCATCCCCGGGGTTGGGAGTCTTCATAAAATGTATGAATGTTTTCACTGTTTTGATAATTATTATATCTTCCTAATATATATATATATATATATATATACCTATATCTGGTATGAAAAAGTTAGATTTATTTTTCAGTTTTAGAATAATACTTTATTTTAACATGCTCATGATATTTTTGGTATTTCAGAGAAACGGTAGCATTGGGTTTGTTATTTGAATTCTATATTCAACAAAAATCTTAATAATAATTAGTTAGAAATAATTTTAAATCAAACTGCTCGATCGAGAAATCTTTTGAATGCAATATAGTCTGACAATGATCTGAGTGTTGGCCATAATAAAATTTTCAATACTTATACGATATCATAGATACTTTGTATTACTTGGTTAAATGAAATAAATATCCATGCAAATATCGTAATTGCATTCAAGATTTTAATTTTTATTATATCCAATCACAAGTGATTTTTTTCCATCGTAATATTTATTTTCAAATATTACCAATGAAATAGGAACACCCGAAAAGGTATAAAAATCGAGTTCATTTATCAAACATTTTCAACAGCCAACTTGTCGATTTTCATTAGAGGGCAAACTTACAATCCTGGTACTTCAATAGGATTATATAGGTATTATATATACAGGGTGCGTCAGCTATTTGAGGACAAAAATTAATATTAATGGTAAGTAATGCTTTTAATGAAAAGAATGTATATTTTTAATTAATATTAGAAACTTTATTTTTTTTAAGTACACAAGCTTTATTTATTCAATAAAATCTCCTTCAGTGTCAATTACAGCTTCTGAAAAGCTTACAAGCCGCGATCAATTGGTTTTTGTATATGTTTATTATAGCAGAACATATAGAAGCCCGTAATGAACCTTTGGTATTATGAGGATGTTTGTTCTTCTCTATGACGTCTCATACGAAATAGTCCAAAGGATTTAAATCGGATGAGCTAGGTGGCCATAAGTTGGAGTGACATGGTCGTTAAAATTAGCGATAGCCATTTTTGTGTTTTTAATGCTGTATGACAGGGAGCTAGGTCTTATTAGAACGCATAAGGCCTTCCGTGGGCAACTTTTTCAATCCAGGACTTCACATACGTATTCAGACTCTGGATGTAAAGAAATACATTAATTCTAAGTCCCTGTAGAAAGAAATACAGAGGTATAACATGACCTTCGTTGCTCACAACACCCAATATCATTAAAGAGGATGGAAACTTGCTGTGCATAACATTAGGGACTTCAGAAGGACTGGAGCACAACCATCAATCGTTCCTCCTATTAACCTTTTGATCTTGAGTAAAAAGTTTTTCATCAGAAAAGAACCATAGCATGTTTGGATGATCAGGATGCTTGATTTTGTTCAAAAGAGACATCAAGCGGATTAAACGATTTTCTTTGTTTTTTGCCGATACAAAATGTTTTTCTCATGACGTAGGACTTGCATTTGAAATCATTGTGTACTGTTCGTCTTACTGTTGACTCAGAAACCAATAATCGATGGGCAATTTCTCTTATTGATGTTCCGGGACTTTCATGAACAACATCCTGAATTTTATGAACAAAATTAACATTTCTGACAATTTGTGAACGTGAGGAATGTTTTTCTTTTAGATATAGAGGAAACATTTAGATCAGATGCCAATCTAATTTTATTGACAACCGATCTGGTCACATTAAGAAATTTGGAAATTTCTAAGACAGTGTCCAGCGGCTAATGCAACAATAACTGCATGCCTTTTCATTTCTTGTGTTAATTCAAAAGTTATCTCTTCCATTTCTAAATT
>JBBMKC010129656.1:0-37830 GCA_037834085.1 Bipalium vagum
AATAATAATAATAATAATAATAATAATAATAATAATAATAATAATAATAATAATAATAAGAATAATAATAATAATAAGAATAATAAGAATAATAATAATAATAATAATAATAATAATAATAATAATAATATAAAAGTAGTATAAATACCTATTGCATTATTAAAACTTTTGATGGCAGATCCTGACGCTTCTTCAAGTTGAATAATGTTTGTTCCATTTTTAAGTACTTTCGGATTCACAATTACTTCCATGTGCAGGGTATCATCCATAATAACTCTTTTCATGGCAGCAAGATTCACCCACAAATTATTTGTATTAAAAATGTGAAACTTCCGGATGGAAGTAAACTCATCCTTGTATTTTTTCGGAACCTGGAGTGTTAAAAATAAGATCAAAATGAATTACAGACGTTCGACTAAAGGTCAAAGACTGAAAATCAAACAAACCTGAGCCATTTCCAGAAGTCGCAATTTGTTATTGTACTTGATCAAAGTTCCTCCTTTGACATCTGCACGCGTTTTGTCGGTTACTTCCATAATAAATTCGGGACAATTATCACACTTGGCAGAATTCAGAAGAAAGGAAAGAATCTCTATGATGATTGGGGTTGAGATATAAACTTCAGAAACAACAAAGGTAACTAACTGAGGTCAATAGTCGCCCCCAGATTGTCAATATTTGAGATGAAAGCGAATTGCTTTCCTTCACTGATATACTTTTCCAAAAGTCCACTATTCATAAAGCTTCTATAAACATCTCCGTGACCAGGTGGATACCAAGCTTCGTCTTCTTCGTGACTACTGTTTGACTTATCCGCGTTGGGAACAGTGACCCTTTTCGGAATAGGCTGCAGCGACTCTTGGTGGATTCTTGGATACCTATGATTTTCATAAAATATTGATTCTCTTTTCCTCATAGCAAGATCGTATTTGCATTCGTTGAATATTTACAATAAAAGTGGCAACTAAATAAATATTGTTCTATTGCATAACCCAGGGTGCATCAGTGAATGAGTTTGGCTCTTATTCATCAATAGAACAAATAAATAATGATATAACAATTAAGTGTTGACGAAAAGTGCAAATCAAAACGAAATTTTCCCACAATGTTCCCTGAATGTTTTGTAGGTTTTCACTCAAAAGGACCATGATAAATAAGTTATAAAATGATACTCACATGCTCTGTTCGAACATGTCAATTGTAACATTGACGCTGTGATACTTTCTGACGACACTGGCCGTTTCTTCGTGGGTATTGAATGAATTCATCAAAACCAGAGGAATGTCACATTCGTATGTGTTGTTCAAAGCTTCAATTTGTTGAATAGTCAAGTCAAGAAAGGTCAGACCGGCTCGTACTGGTATCACGGACTTTGGACCTGTGCAACCCATACTTGTTCCCAGCCCGCCATTAAGCTTGATAACTACGATCTTATTCAATTCATCTTTTACCGAAGCCTGGTTATTTTCTGGAAGACTTGAGTATGGCTTTACCTGTAAAGATTATTATCATCAATAATGCATTTCCATTATTAAAATATTGTGAATATTTATCACGCAGTTACTTTTGACATTAAAGCCCTATTTCTGAACTTACTTCATCATCTATGAGCTCAATATCGTCCCACTTTATTTCTTTCGCACCTTCAGTCAAATAACGTTTGAAAAGAGCTTCGAAACCGCTGAACTCTTTTATAGTTTTCTCCTTCGTGTTTTCTGGACCATGTGCAATGAGATTTGCCAAAGAAATCTTCATTGTTAATTCGGCATTCTGTTGAGTTATGTCTCTAAACTCACTCGCAATAACCGTGCTTGATTTTCTTTTCATATCCTGTTAAATAAAAATATTATTAAAATTGGAAATCTTGTTGAAAATTGACGAAGACTCACTTGGTTATGTTGCATCTTTCAGAATTAGTGAAAGTAAATAAAATAAAATAAATAAATGAAATTCCCTCCAATCAAAATTCAACAAATTACATGACACACACACCTTTGGCATAATTACAGAAAAATGAGAATTTTATTATTTATTTATTTATTTTTATTATTTATATTTTATTATAAATAATAAAATAAATAGTAAAATAAAAATTAATAAATAGTAAAATAAAATAATAAAACAAAGTAATAAAAGGAAATAATAAAATGAAATTAATATTAAAAGAATTTATTCATTTTATTTTACATAGCCTATCAAAGAATCAAATTGAAAGTGGAGTGGGTGTTTTTATTCATTTTTATTCATTTAAAATATTTATGAAACTGAGCAAGAGTTCTTTTTAAAAAAAATCAATTATCTGCACATTTAACAAAATCTTTGACAAATGTATTTCTGTTGTTGTCAGAGCTTGAAATAATTCTGGACGAGGAAGATTACGAAGCATAGCTCGACCAACCTCTGTAGTGTCCGAAAGTCTTCGTGGTATGGGACGAGTTAGATTAGATAATCATTGTTTTGGAATCTTAATTTCAGTTCAACAAATACCAATAAAATAACCATGTTATTTATAATGATAATTGCACTAAGCCGATATTTACACTCGATAATAAATTACCGACTTAAATAAGTTTCAGATCGAATTGAACTAATAATAATCATTCCGTAGGTTCACCTACGGAAACCTTGTTACGACTTTTACTTCCTCTAAATGATCAAGTTTGAGTGTCTTTTCCCAACTTTCGAAACGTTTCCATTTCTTAAATCGGAATCCAACAATCTCACTAAACCACTCGATTGGTAGTAGCGATGAGCGGTGTGTACAAAGGGTAGGGACATAATCGGCGCAAGCTAGTGACTTGCGCTTACTAGGAGTTTCTCGTTCAAGTGAAAGATTTTCAATCCCTTATCCCTGATACGACAGTGTTTTACAGATTACCCAGCTATTTCTAGTTAGGAAAATACTCTTTAATACTGCCATTGCAGCGCGCGTACGGCCCCGGGCATCTAAGGGCATCACCGACCTGTTATTACTCCATTTCATTTAGCTAAACGATATTTATCCTCTAAGAAGTAAAGATTTGCGATACAACACAAATTTTGCGATTTACAACACAAACCAGACAAATCGCTCCACGAACTAAGAATTGCCATGCACCACCACCCACTAAATCATGAAAGACCTATCAATCTGTCAATCCTCACGGTGTTTGGATCGGGTGAGATTTCGCGTATTGAGTCAAATTAAAGCGCAGGCTCCACTCCTGGTGTTGGCTTTCCGTCAAATGCTTTAAGTTTCATCTTTGCAACCATACTTCCCCTAGAACTCATAGACTTAGGTTTCTCGGTGATTTCATGTAAGGATTAATAAATTTCCTGACCTAACTGTTAGTTGGCATAGTTTATGATCAGAACTAGGACGGTATATGATCGTCTTCGATTCTCTGACTTTTGCTCTTGATCTGATTTCCAAGACCGACAGTCTTTTTAATAGAAACCATAGATTTTTCTATTTGGCTTACATATGGGCTTTGTGAAGGACAATCTAATAAATTCCATCCTTTTATCGCTTTTCCAATCTTACATCATCTGACTTCTGCGATACGCATGTGAAGGAGAATTCATGAATCTTAATTCTTAAAACACTGTTACTGAAACGATGATACTTGTACATTCCCCAATCAAAAAATAAATCTTTTCTTCTACAGTTAAATTTATTACATCACAAAATTGAAAATCAATCTAATTAATAAAAATCGAATTAACACCCGAATATTTTTTGTTTTTGTTCTTTCAAAAAATTATTCAAACTTTAATAAATATTATTTTGCAGTTTATAAAGGATTTTTTGTCTTCTTTTTCTAAGATAATTATTATACTTTATTCTATTTTCAGAAATATTTCTGTAATTTGAAAAATGAGAAAGTTAACATTTTTAATGATAAATGATAATGATAAGCTTTTTAACGATAAAATTCAAATTAAAACATTTTAATAAAGCATTTATTACATATTTAAAAATCTATTTCGTTAGACTTTCTTTTATGAATTTAAATTTTTATTATGTTATAATTTAATGTTTATTAAAATGAATTATTTTTATTTTTATACATTTAAATTACTCGTGTTAAAATGGCTAAACAAAATTTTATGATTTATTAAAATATTTAATTTCAGATTTTTTTATTTTTTTATTTTTTTATTGTATGGTTTAAAAGAAATGAAATATATATAATAGAAATATAAATATTCTAAAAATTTAGAAAACTTTAAAAATTGAAACATTGACATTTTCAGGTTTAATTGCATGTTCTTTTCAAGACGAGTTCTTTTATAATATTATTTTATTACACTATTTTACAAAGCTTTTCAAAATGATATATTAATTAGAAGAATATTTCAATCTACACTTGGAAGAATGCAGACGCCCATGTAGAGATAATATCAAATCAAGTGACAAGTTCACCGAACCCTAATAGTCGGAAATCAAAAACGAATTCGGTTAGTTCTTATTTTTAGTTTACTCAATTGATCCCCGAATTCGGTTCTATCTTTTCTTTAATTTACAATTTCACTAAAATTTCGACTAATAATTTATTTCGCAATCATTACATTTGCTTAATTTTACTTATGATTTTCATCTTAATCTCGACTGACTCTGAACTAATTCCCATGTCTGACTATGAAGACCCTGCTACTTCATTATCTAGAAGTCAGAGTCTCTTCACCAGTCCTCTTTGCTTTTCGCTAATGGAGAAAACCAAATTTATTCATCTGAACTGAGTAATTAATTACTTTAGATTGTCATAATGTTAAAACTCTAAAAATAAAATTTTTATTTTTAATATAGGAAAGGGTTAATTATAATTTTCAGGAATTTTGAGTTTCTATTATTATTATCATTATTATAATATTATTATTAATGTTATAAATTATTATACACATTCTTATTATCAACTATTAATATATCAATTATTAATACTTTTATCATTTATTTATACCATTATCATTATTCTAGAATTCAAATTTTGTTGGAAAAGAAATTTAAATATAAACCCTTCCCAATTGACCTGAGCCTAAAGAGAAAGAGAGCCTATCGCTCAGATTATCAGTTCTGAAATTAGGTATTGGTTAGATATATATCTTTTTTTCTGTTTCCTTGCTTTCTTTGTCAGTGTCATTTATTATTAGTGGTGGCACCGGGGATCTAACGAAGATTGGAGTACTGGGCAGCGGAGGTTTATGGTTGACGTGAGGAACAAAGGGCCCCTTTTCGTCATCCTTTGAGAGCGCTTACTGATTTTCTGAAATAATGAAATATGAATCCATCTTACCTTCAATAAAATAAAAAGTCATTTTTGATTGGTCACTACTTCTAACATCTTTATCACATGTTTACATTTTAATAATGAAGTTGAAGAAAAATCTATTTTCATTTTTTTAAAAACCCAACAAAATGCACACCATTAAGAACAATGATCTGATTATAAGAAGACTTACACTGAAGTGTACTTTGGTCTGAACACGTTATTCCCAAGTGACCATTAGTTTTAAAGGGAATTCCACAATCCTAAGAGTAATATCCGGCAAGAAGTAATTGATTCTATCATCAACCATTGACAAGTTATCAAGGTCGTGCCCCTACCTAATCAAATGAAAATTAAATCACAATTTAATTTACTTTAAACTTTCTGTATAATGGCAATAGAAAAGTGAATAATAAGAAAGTCAGTATTATTCAGTAGAATGAAAAACCCTTGTAGAGACGAATGAAAAAAAAACGTTTATTTAATCATTGAATGATGCGCAGGTTATAACATTAATTGAACCTAAACATTAAGTGATTAAAGAAATGTTAAGAAAATCAGTTTTGAACTTTCATCTATTTTCAAATTATTTAATTTCTTTATTTACTGAAGATTTATTGAATTTGATAATAAATAAATACTGTAAAAAAATAATTTTTATCCATTGATTCTTTAAAATATAATTAAACCTGGTTTAATACATAATTAATTTAGACAGACAATTAAAAAAATATTAAATAAATATCTTAATTTTTCCAGATAAAATTATTGCTGTTGTTTGAATAATTATATCAGGTTTAATTTTAAATATTTGCTTAATAATTAAACAATGAGTGATTTATTGAATTTCCAAAATATAAGTATATTTTTTATACTAATAAAATATTATAACTTAATTATATATTAGTTCAAAAAGAACTAGATCCTACTAATCTGGAATTGCTCAAAGAAAAAGAAGCAGCGATTTTAGCTCTTGGCGAACATTATTCAAAAAATAATTTGTCTAATGATTTATCTAATCTTATTAAAATTACTAGACCATTTTTAAAGGAAGTTAGTAAGGCCAAAAGTGGAAAGCTAGTTCGATCTCTTGTCGATTTATATTTGGACATGGAAATGAGCACAGGTGATGAAATTGATTTATGCAAAGAGTGTATTGAGTGGACAATATCCGAAAAAAGAAATTATTTGCGTCAAAATCTGGAAGCAAAGTTGATGGGTGTTTATTATGCAAAATCTCAATTTGAAGAAGCTCTGGCAATTGGTTCTGCATTATTAAAGGAACTGAAAAAGCTAGACGATAAAGGACTGTTGGTGGAAGTACAATTGCTGGAAAGCAAAGTCTATTATAGTTTGTCTAATCTTCAACGTTCCAAAGCAGCTCTGACATCTGCTAGAACCACTGCTAATGGGATTTATTGTTCACCTAAACTTCAGGCATCATTGGATATTCAAAGTGGTATTTTACACGCAGCAGACGAACGAGATTTTAAGACCGCTTACTCGTATTTCTACGAAGCTTTCGAAGGCTTTGACGGTGTCGATTCCAAGAAAGCTTTAGTGGCACTCAAGTATATGTTGATGTCAAAAATAATGTTGAATTGTAGCGACGAGGTGCCTCAAATATTGACTGGAAAGTTGGCGCTGAAATATTCTGGCCTCGATATCGATGCAATGCGCGAGATCGCCGTTGCTGCCAACAAGAGATCTCTATCCAGATATATTGAAATTTTAGATAAGTTCAAGGAAAATTTGACGACTGACCCAGTGATTTCAAAGCACTTGTATTCGCTGTATGACAATTTGTTGGGCCAAAATCTGATAAAATTGATCGAACCGTACTCTCGAGTACAAATTGAATATTTGGCTGGATTAATTGATTTACCTTTGGAAACTGTGGAGAGAAAGTTGTCTCAAATGATTTTAGACAAGAAACTCAATGGGTTTCTCAACCAAGAGAGTGGCGTATTGATTTTATTTGATGAAAATACTAATGACCAAGGATACAAGGTTGTTCTGGAAAAGATACACAGCTTGAGCACCGTTGTGGATCAGTTGTACGTTAAAGCCAAGAAATTGACTTAAATGTTTTAAAATATATTTTTTGTTATTGCTGCTGTCTTTTGGTTTAATAATGTATTTGTGTGTCAATTTATTTAATGATTCCTTAAAGACCGTATACAAGTTTTAAAGATGAAAGGATTGTTTAAAGAGGAATTTGTTGCAATGTATTTTAAAGGTAGTTTTATATCAAGGCATGACAAAGAAACAGAACACTTTCATGTATCGAGAAAATGAATATTATTTTTATTAAATCATGTACAAGTTTCTTTCCCAAAATTTTGTAAAAATGAAAAATTCCAATTTGAGGAAAATAAAATATTAAATTTCAATTTAATCTCGAAAAAGTCTACATAATAAAACCACATTAATTAAAAATGTTTCTTATTGTATGAAACACTATATGCAAAGGCAGAACCTTAATTGAATGATTGCAAGCTTGGTTTAAAGATCAAAGCATGCTGCTCTCCTTTATAGTTTATGGTTAGCGTTCTTACATTAAAAATAGTCATTACCAGTCTGACAAAAGGTCCTTGGTTCTGCTTGCTTTCTTCATCTGTCATCTGAGGATTTCGATTAAATATTTCTCTACTTGGTTGTGTAAACACTGACTTGATTTGATTCTTAAACTGATATCTAAGTCCTTACGATTACCTACAGCTCAACTTCTTCCTTCAGACAATGACTGAAATGTCGGAGCTGGAATATTGAATATTTATATAGAATTATTGTTTTTCCCTGTTTTGTTTTTATAACTTTGTTATGTCCTTAATAATTTAAAATCTTTAAAGCAAATGACAATGGGTTCCATTAATTAATCAAAATATGTTTATTTCAATAAAATCATTTACAAAAATGATAATGAAATAATAGTATAATTTGAGATGAATTTACAATATATTTTAACTTTTAAGTTACTGCTCCGAACACATGTTTAGAAATCCTTAATATTATTAAAACCTTTATTATTGTTTGGAAGATGATTCAATTTTATTATTACTGAAATTTTAAATTCTGATATTAACTAAAAATTTCGAATTTTTTTATTACTTATTTATGAATTATAAATACATATATAATTGAAAAGTATGAGAAGTAAATACTTTAGCCATAAATAAAATAAAGTTAATTATTTTAACGAAAATGATAAATAATTTCTTTAAATAATTTTTTATTTTATTCAAGTTGTTTTAAATTTCATAACTAAGGAATTATATTATAAACACATTTTAAACAGTTATTTTATGGTTTTTATTAATATTATTTAAATGGAAAAAAAAGTATTTATATTAATTTATATTCACATTTATGAAAGAGGCAATTTTTTAGATTGAAACTGATGAATATTTAGATACTTTAGATACTTCTACTGAAGTATGTTTTTTCATAATAATATCTTTAAAATTAATTTGAAATATAAAGTATCCTTCTGATGCCGATGTTGAAGATGCTAAAAATTTAAAACTTGAGGTTTCTGAAAAGCACCGACGTTTGAAAAGAAAGGTTCTTAGAGAATTATTAAAATCCAATTTAATATAAATTAAAGCTCAAAGAGAAATTAAACGTTCAAGATGAGAACAATATAAAAAATCAACTTGAATTAGAAAAGAAGCGATTAAGCAGTACTCTGGTAGACTCAATTGCTGATGATACAATTTCAGCAGCCGAACGCCGCCACATGGAACGACGTGCCAGACGTCATGATCAACCTGATGATGGATCTAAAGATAAAAGTAGGCGGAGATCTAGAAAAACTAAAGAAAAAGAAGATACAAAAGAATCAACAGAAATTCGTAAATACTATCTATTAATTTTTTTCTTAAAATTAAGTATTTCTCATTAAACTTTATTAAAATATTTAAATTAATAATCAATAAAAAAATAATTTTCAAATAACATTTTTTGTTCGGTATTGAAAAATAACCATTTTATATAAATATTTAAGTTTTATTTATTCAAGAAAGCAATGGTTGTCTTTACGGAGTTAATTTTTACAAATCATAATAAATAAAAACTAAAAAGAAAAAGAAAAGAAAAAAAACTGTCGAAAATAATTAACTTAGCTGCAAAAAATGAAAATTATTTATTAATTTTATTATTATTATTACTATTATTTATTATTATTTTATATTTATATTTTTTAAATTGATTTTTTTTAATTTGAAAAAATAGATATTAAGTTCTCTTAAAATCAATTTTTCAAAATTATCAACTTTAACGGTAATGTCATTTTCAGAAATCGAATCCACTCAAGCTCAAGAGATCTCTGTCATCAAACCAAAGCACATTGACAGAGCTGCAATTGCAGCTGCATTACGTGAAAAACGGAAACGGGATAAGGTATTTCATCAAATAATAATTGAAAGACTTGATAAACCGACATTAATTAGGAAGCCGAAGTGAAAGATGGAACAGTCGATGAATATAGTACATTGAGGCCAGACAAGAATCTGGTCACAAGATTTGATGTTGATGCCGTAAGTCAAATGAAATTTCGATTGATATTTTTTAAATTGTACTGAAAATTATTTTCCAAAAATAGTCGCTTGCGGTTGGTGGAAAAGAGAACATTGAGGAAGATTGGTCATTTATGTTGATTATTTTTAATGGTAGTTTAAAAAATGTTTAATAACTGAAATTAACTTTTGTGAAAAATTCAGCTCTCAATTTATTACTATTCTAATTAAATTGCGTAATGTTGATTGATCATAATTCACCGACTACTTTGAAGTTTCTTTCATAAGTTAAGTTCATAATTTGTACTATGAGATGGCATAATATATAGCATATTTTTGTGTTTTAATACATATTTCTGGATCTTCTCAGTTCGTCATAAAATCTCTATTATACGATTAGGCAATGGAAACAGTATTTATTGAAAGAAACTCATATCGTAATCTGGTTGAACAACAATATTATTATTACTTTATATCTTAATAGAGTTTCAGTCAGTTTTGATCAGTTTCTCATATTCTGAAGTTTTGCCACAATGAAACGAAATACTTCTACAATTTACAAATCCGAAACGTTTATCTTATACTGAATTTTTGATTTATTATTTCATACACCAGATAATGAAACTCATGATTTTTGTCAAATTATTTTGTATTTTAAATTCATTATAATTATTAATAATTTTTTATTTTACAGTTATAATATTTTTAAACTGAAGTTTAATAAAAAAGGAATTTTTTTTCATTAGTTTGTTCAATTTGTTTTTAACCTTGACAAAATTAAAAATTTGAACGTCTCAATTTCGATTGGTCAAAATTTCTGTAACAAAATTTTGCACATTTTCGAAATAAATTCACAGAAATTCATTTTTATTATAAATCGATATTACAAAATAAATTCTAAAATCAAGTCATTGATTATATCTATCAAAAATTCAATTAATTTTTTATAAATAATCAATTTTAACTTTATAAATAAAAAGTGAAACCTAATGAGGTTGAAATTTTCGAGAGAATCTGTACTTTTCCTGATTAAAATGATTAACTATTTTATCTTTTACTGTAAAATAAACTTCGGTTTATTTATTGAATATTAGAGATAAAAATAAGGATGTGTAGATTCAATCAATTTTTTGGTCTGTCCTTATTGACTCAAATTCAAATAAATGGTGAACCTTAGCGGGGCTTTGGCTTTAGGGTTTTAGCATTTGAAAATACATATAATATATGTCATTGATGATACTGTTTTCCTTTGGTGATTTTCTTTACCTTTTCTTAGCCTATATTGTTTAGATGACTGGTTCATGGTTTATGATTTTTTTTATAAAAGTTTGTTCTTTTATATATATTTTTTCTAATTTTTAATCAAATTTTTGTGAATTGTTCAGTCAAGAGTAGAATAGAATAGTAATTAATAATAAAAAGATTAATTATAAGCATGACTATCGTGCTAGATACACAGTGATAATTCGGTATCAATCGAAATTATTCCAACCTCAGAAGTTGTAAATAAAACTAGAAATTTTGTAAGAAAGTATTAAAGAGTTATGTTCGACCTTTTAGTTGACTGTTTCATGGTTTTTAAATCATTGTATGAGATCGTTTTAGTAAATATTATTGCATTTTTACAGATCACCACTGGCGGTCAGTATTCAATTGTTCCAGAGCCCGAAGTATATTGTGTGAATTGATTTGATTTCCTTTACAGTTTTCGTCATATATAGATATCATGGGATACATTAAAGCAGCAGGAAATGATAACTGAACGCCAAGCATTTGATTTTTTCTGTCGACAATGGTCTGATCAGCCGAAACGTGTAGAACAAGACAATAGACCATCCGTACAACTTTCGACCACTGAAATAGACCGGCGACCATCAGGAGACTTGGTTTGTTGTAAAATATATCAGGCCATTGCTAATGGCAAAAATTACATTAAGAATGATACTGACAAATTGATTGTCAAAAAGAGTGAGGAAGAAGAAGACAACGAATACCAGGTCCTGTTGAAAAATTCAAAAATGTTTATTGAGCGACGTCCAGCTACTAAAATACCGACATCACAACGACTAGAAGAAGAGTCAGAATTATTTTTCATACCAACAGTTGCTGACAGTAAGACAATCAAGACAATTATTGGATATCGATTTCACCTGTATTATTTAGCAATAGGTCTTAACCAACATCCTTTGCGAAATCTTGAAGATGAAGGTCTTTATGTGGGTCGACGAACGTTTCTGAATACCTCCAATGAGAGACGCTTGGCGTCAAGGATACAGAAAGAAAATCAACTTGTAAATTGAATTTTTATGATAAATTCATGAATATTTTTGTTGCTCTGGTGATTTTTACTCTTTGATGATGTTATCAATGTTTAGGAATGGTTTGGTGAAGACGGTCGAATCAAAATTCTTCCCGATCCTCTGAAAGAAATCCCATATCGACCGCTGATGTGGAATGATCAGTTCAATCCGATTCCGGAAACGTTACAAACAGAAAATCTGAAGGTATGGCTTAAATGATCAGAAATTGAGGAATTCATAGTACATTTATCACCAATTATTACGTTCAGCCAATCGTTTCGTCGACCACATACGAGCAGCTTGATACTCGAGATCCAAGCAATTCGTTTCAAATGACCATTAATCTCCATTCCCTGGAATTTATTCATCACCACCTCTTTTCGTTTGAGCACGTTCTGGCACAACGCATTCGACAGCTTTTCCTGGCTTATGATTATATCAATAAACAGGACGGATTGGATTTCTTTCAACAAAGGGTTCGAGAAACATTTTTTCTTTTTTGAAATTGTTTTAGTTTCTTGGACTGTTTTAGATTCTATCCTTGAAACACGCTATCAAACATCTGCAGGAAAAGCTGAAAGTCTATGAAGTGAGTTGAGCACATCATTATCTATTGAAAACTTTTTCTGTTCGGTTATTTTCATGAAGTAATGGTTTCATTTTATTTTGGAAAAATCAAATATAATTAAATTTCAAAATTGATTTATTTATTGTTTACAATTGAAAAAATCAATGAATTGGCCAAAATAATCAAAATACTACATCTAGAAGGCTTTAAAATCACCTGGGTTGGTAAATAGGTGCGATATTTGGTTTCTACATGTATTATCAGAAAAAAATCACTAGACCAATTTTCTCCTTGTATTTCTTTGTTGAATAGAAACAAAACTGAACCAATTATAATAGAGAAATTTATACAGGAGGTTAAAGTACAAATTAAACACGGAAGTCCGGGAACAGCTCCAAAATCAGATATACATCAAAAGAAGGTAATGTTATGTGATTGGTGGGAACATCTTTATTTATTATGAAATTTGATCAAGCAGTCAAACAATATATTTACAACACTACGGTGAATAATCGGTTACTGTAAGCAGCTCTTGAAGAAAATATATCTAAATTTAGCTAATCGAAATTATTAACAATTTCAGCAGGATAATGCTAGACTACTCATATCTGTTTGACTCTTCATAAATTGAATAGCTTACAATGCAATATTTTCAAGAAATGCATAACCATTTTAATGGAAAAGGTCTTTTGAGACTTGTAAAACTGTGCACAAATACACAAATTATTCTAGGATTGAATTATGAAACTATTTCAGAGATAGTTGAAAGAAAACAATGATCAATATCTACCTAATTATTGTTTGAATTAACATTTGTAATTTTCTAAATCAGGCAAAAAATGCACTAATCCAGTGGCATAAAATATTTTTCAACAAAATTGATTTCATCAGGACGTAAAATTAAACCAATTTCAGTTTAATTGTTTTATAAATAAGTAAAAATAAAAATAAAAAAGATATAATTTATTTTAAGTATTTATTTTAATTTTTTTCATAATATTTTGTCAAATTTATCTTTCAAAATCATTTTTACTTTTTGAAAAAATAAAATTACAAATTTTTTGAGAATATTTTAAGACTTATTGGTTAAGATCAATGACAATGCAAGTGCCATAGCTGAGACTGAAATTAGAATGGAAAACTACAGACAAGAAATACGGTACTTTGCTTAAAGGATTCACGAGAACAAGTGGTTAAATCGAATTTTCCTTTTAATTGAACTTGTAGAAATACGAGAACAGCCAGAAACAATGAGGAAGCATATCTTCGTAAGCTGAAGACCTCGATAATCAAAACTTGGAAACAGATTAAAAGTGAACGCAACAATACCGGTATGACTTTGACCGATATATCCGTGAAAATCAAGAAGTGAATTTTTTTGGATAATTGGAACTTTTTTTGAAAATATCACAATAGACAATTAGCAGACAAGGACGAAGATAGTAAAATTTGGCAAAGAGATATCACAGAACAAATTGAAGAAGAGAAAGATTACTTTGAGAGAAACTTCAGAAAAGAGATGAAAGTATATGAAGAACATAAAGCACTATTTGAAAAGCAAAAAGATCGAAAGGTTTGATGATTTTTTTCAATGGAAAGATTTGGAAGTAATCGTATTTGAAATAATCAGGCTCTAGCCAGATCTCGACAAGCTGAGAAGGAACGCAAGGCCGAGAATTCTCAAAATCGAAAAGAATCCAATCGAAATATTGATGAAATTGATTATGTGAGATATTGAAATAAATATGGTGCACTGTATGTAATTTTTGGTTGATAAGGGTCAGGACTTTGAAGATCTTAAGGTTCTTGCTGAACCAGATATCGGAGAACCTGTAAAACCTACTCCATTCGATGAGGATGCACTGAAAAAAGTAATTAGAACTTCCTTTCAAGAATGTCGACGATTACCGGGAGAAGATCATATCCATCCCGTGTTGAAGGTTGGGCCAGTTTCCGATTCAAATATAACAAAGTTAGTGATTAGTGAAACCTTAAGTCATTGTCGTATTATGAAATTCAGAGAAGAATTGAATAGAAGAAATATGATGATGACCTATCATTATTACGCGGAACTTTTCTTCAATAACAAAAAGGTGGTTACTACTGGAAACAAGTAATTGTTTTCTATTTCTCTTTTCTCAGAAAAATATTTATAAAACCAAGTATAATTTTGATTTTATAAAATTTTTATTACTACTACTACTAATAATATTTACAATATATATTAAAGATTTTTAGATAAAATAGTAAGTTTCACTTTATAACGGGTAGCCAATAAAGAATGATCAATTGTTTAAATACATTATTTTTAAACTAAAAAAATTTTAATTTGAATTATTAATTAATTTAATTTATGCCAAGGTTTTTAATATCTTGTAAAATAAACATACGTTATTTTTACGAATATTTTCTTTTAGATAATGACGTATGAGAGCTGTGTAAGAAATTTGATAAAAACCAATTATGAAAATGGGAAAACACCGGAAGAAATTTATGAATCTGTAGCAAAAACGGTACCAAAATTCACTATTTATAGATGGACTTAACTAATAAAAAAGGGAAAATCATTGCTCGAAATTCCCCTGGACGTCCAAGAACCACAAGAACGAAAAAATTTATCAAAAAATTTAACAGAAACCTTACAACACACAAAAAAAAGAAATCAGCTATAAAGTTAGCTTTAGATTTCAAATGTTCAAGAGGAACTATTGGAAATATTATACATAATGACTTGGGATTTAAGTGCTACAGAAAAATAAAAGTTCCCCCTCTATCTCCCTATCTAGTTCCAAATCAATTGACGAAAGACGTGCTCATGTTGGTTAAGAAAAAGATTTAGTAAACAGGCAGTGAACAAAATTATGTTTAGTAATGAAAAATCTTTTGATGCAGATGATCAGTTTAATCCACACAATGACGTCGCTTATGCTGTGTCTAGAAAAGATGCAAATTTAAAAGGTGGACTTTTTCCAAAGAGTAAATATCCTTTGAAAGTGATGGTATGGGTTGGACTGACATATCAAGGTCCGACGAAACCTGTATTCTTACTGACAAAAACATCTTTTGATACTTGATTTTATATACATCAAATGTACTTCAAATCGTTAAAAATATGGAAGGGAGGGAGCTCATTGGAAGCGATTTCATATATCAGCAGGATGGTGCTGGCTGTCACAGAAGTAAAGAAACGATTGCGGCATTCAAAAAGACTGATATTTCAATAATAGCTCCAAATCATTGGCCACCAAATTCACCAGATCTTAGTCCTCTTGATTATTTCTTTTGGGATGAAGTATCAAAGAGACTGAAAACAAAAAAATTTGAAAGTCGTACAAAACTGATTGAAAAAATTAAAAAAACAATTGCAGAAATTCCATTAAATATGATTCTCCAAGCTATCGATTCCTTTCGACAAAGAGTTTTGGCCATAAACAGGCACAAAGAAGGTTTAATAATAAACTGTTTTAATTAAATAAATTTTGATTTTATTCTTTATTACATACTTTTAATTGAGTTAATTTAACATTATGCTGCCTATGTCAAACGTCATTCAAAGAATTATCATTCTTTATTGGCCACCTGTTAGATTTAATAAACTAAGAAAAATAATTATTAAAGTTATACAATTAATACTTGAAAACACCATGAGAATTTTTAATTTTAAAATCATAATTTAAAGAATTAATTTTATAAATTTGCAGTTTTATTGATTTATTAATTTAATTTGATGCAAAAAATGAGCCACTAATAAATTTAACGAAGTTAAATTTTTGGAATTAAAATAATCTCTTACAATCGGACAAGATGATAGTTTAGATCCCTTTTTAAGAAATCATGAATATTTAGAAGAGAAAAATTGCCAACTTCCAATTCAATCTATTTTCTTTATCGAAATACCTTTTGTTTGAAATGATTTGTTGGAAACAAAGAGATGGTAATCTATTGGAGAGATACCAGAAGAATTTGACGCAGGTGGTAATTATTCTCTTTGTTATTTTTAAATTTTTTCGCGGATTAATTTTGCGAATGGTAGTAACACTGCTTTCTTTCTGTGGATAAAACCCGGTTAGTTTTAAAGGAACCTATATTTTACACCTTTCAACCGCTTTACATTACAAATAATCAATTTCTGTTGATCATTGCCTAGAAATTCGTGGTGAACAATATCATGAACATTACAAGAAGCGCGAAGTATGATCTTTGACAAACAATTTATATTTTTGGAGTGTGCAGTATCACATTCGTTGCCAACTAATGATGAGTTCGTTTGTTGTTTTTGTAGTATAACCATGTAATCCGGAAATGGTATGACTTCATGATGTTCCAGATGTGAAGACCACATGATTATTCTTTGTAGCTTGTTCTCCTTTGTCAATGCAAGTGGGACCCGCTTGCTAATTATCCACGTGTTTCCATTTATATAATAATAAATAATCTGAATCAATTTGTATAATTTTTAATTCGAAGTAATTATCATGATATTGTTGAAAAATTGTTCATTCCTTTAAGAGTCCTTTTAATAAAATATGTGAAACATTTCAAATAACTGAACATTCTTTTGTGCTGACAGTGATAAACTTAGTGAGGGCTGAAATTTCCTTTACAATTATTTTTCACTAGAATGTGTTCCCAAAACCTAGTAAATATATTTTAAGAGTATCCACTATCGTTTTTATTGATAGATCCATGACAAAGGTCTTTCAAACAGTCTCTTTTCAATGGACTTATTACCTTGAAAAGACTTTCGAAATTAAACTGTGACTTTGTATTACCTACAGGATCATTTTCATATGTTAATTCGCTTATTTGGTTCAGACCTCTTCAACAAGATTTTACTGTAAGATTCAATGAAAGAATCCCAATTATTATTTCTCGCTATCCGGAAGTCATCATTTTAAAAGTGATTTGCTTTTCTTGTTGATAACATATTGATTACCTTCACTCTCACGAAGCTGTTTGAAACTTCTGGATTCAGTTCCAAATTTTTGGGGAGTACAGAAATGGACATTCCTCTTCCATTCAAACATTCGGAAATTGAAGAGTTTCAAATGTATAATATTAAGACCAATCAACATCTTGTGCACAAGTGAGAGATTTATCACCGTTCGAATATATTTTACATGGTTAATGAATCAGGAACTGTGGGGTAGGGTCTGGAGAAAGAGGATTTCAATTGGAAAGTATTGACGGAACTCCAAGTGGAGAAATAATTACACCTCTGTTCACATCAGCGTTACTTTATGGTCGCACTTTGTGGGCAGTGGACGAAGATGGAGAATTAATGATTCCACAGAGTTATTTAAATTCAGAGAAATTTAAAAAGTATGTTTTATCTGGTTCTTTAAGTTTCTTTTAATGTTTAACCTTTTTATAAATTTCAACTTTTCTTTTTCCGATTGTATATCTTATTATGTTTAGCCAAAGATCAAATCGTGATCCATTGCTGGCACTAGGGTTCAGTAAAATATTAGATTTGCAAAGAAGGCAAGAATGGAAGAGTATTGAATCACATCTTGACCCAAATGATCCAAGAGATGCAAAACTGATCAAAGCTCTTCATGTAAGCCTATCTGTTATATGTACCTTTATTTCTTATTATTTACAATCAATTATTAATTTTATGGGTTTTCAAAAAAGTAATTGCCTTTTTTTGAAGACACAAAAGACATGAAACTAGTTGAAGCAATATATTTTTATTAAATTATGAATTTTACGTTGTTATCAAGAATCTGTTACCATCTTCCAGAAAGAATAAGAAAATTTAAAAATTTCCGCAAAAATCTGCAACAAGTCGGTTTCGACGTAATCATATTAGATCAATTTTTGATGTGCTTTCTTTAAAATGAAATATCAATAATTAAATATTTTTTATTTTCTTTTATTTATTGATTTTACTATAATCAAATTAATAATAATTAAAATCAATAAAAGTAAATAATTTTTAACCAATATCCATTAAGGATAAGCAGAATAGGTTGTCGTAATTTACAAATGAGCTCCTCAGGCGGATCACCATTTGTGTTTCATTAAATCCCTTGCAGAGTAGCCATAAAGACTCCAACTGCGCAGAATTGTTTTGAAAACATGCATTCCGCCGAAAAATTGTTCACCAAAAAGGCGAAACAATTAATCGGTTTTTCAATTATTTGAAAGAAGGATAAAGCATTTCAAAAACAATACAATGCCGCCCTTATTTTTCGAGCCACTCTTTAAAATTTTTTGAACCATGTAGATTACGAATTACATTACAAGTTCTATGATTTGAACTATTTTAATTTACATACATATTGATGTTAGCTTTTATAATTCATAGAAAAATTATTAATATTGAGTTGCATATAATTTTTAAATTAAATTTATTAAATGAAAACTATATGTATAACATTTTACTCATTATTATTACCTAATATATTTTTATTTTATAGAAATATTTTGGTTTAATATGGCTAGGTTATCGGGGGATATTAGAAAAATAGTTATTGAAAAATTGAAAGAGGGTTGGTCGCAGAGAAAAAATGCAATTCTGCTTAATATTTTACGGCATGTAGTGCGACGTATTCAACTCAAATTTTAAACACATAAAACATTTGAAAATATATTTAAAAGTGATCGTAAGCCGAAAAATACTTGGAGATCTGAAAGATTGCTCATTTGTTATTTGAAGCAAAATCCAAAGAAAACAGCACATCAACCTTTTCTGGATTGGGAAGAATTTTGGAATTCTTTCTTTTGTTACGCTATTATTTCACTATAAACACTGTCGTAAAACTTAGCTCACAAAGTTTACTGACCCCTTCTTTTTTGCCAATTCGTGTACGCATATGAATGAATCAAGACAACTACGAACAACACTTTATTGCTAAAATAACAATAACAAACAATCACAAAATGTGTCAAATAATCACTAAAATGTCAGCAATCATATGTTTTCACACTCAAAAGCAAATGTTTTCACACTAAAAATCAAATGGTAATAATCAATTAAATAATAATAATCAAATAATTAAATGTCAGAATTAAATGTTAATATATTAAAAAAAACAAAGAAAAGAAAGTGAAGATACTCTCACCAGTTGTGACGACGATAGGTCCAAAGGGTGGTTTGCTGAGCACAACCCGGTTCGCTCAGAAATCCCCTATCAATACAGGACCCGTCTTGAGTTCCTGTCGCAGAGAGGGTATGAAGAATGATTACTAACTGCAAGAAAAATTCATGGCTTCTGACTTCTCCGCAATCTTCTGACGCAGATTGTTGTAGTTCTCTGTAATCTTCTGACACAAATTTCCTTCAGAGATTTTCTGGTAATCCACTGCGGATTTCACCTCCTTATATACCATTCTGATCAGACTACTAATCAGTCGTAGATCAGCTTGATTAATGGGGAATGTCGATTCCCTTTTTAGATCGATAATTCTAAATCGGTCCCTCTTTGCGGACCCTGATCTAATCTTGGCAATTAAGGCTCGCTACGGTCAAGATTAGATCCCTTAAAAATAATAATTAATTACCAATTTTTGTTTTTATGTAATTTTTAGTTACTTAATTATTATTATTTAATTCTGACCCTTTTGCGGCCTTAATAATTAATTCATAATAATGATAACTAAACTAGACCCTATTGTGGTCTCTAACATGCTTTTACAAGGGTTTACAGGGATGTGTCCTTGGGTAACCCAACACTTTTTGGAATGACATCATTTTTACTGAGGAAGGTAGATTATAACTGTTCTCTAGAAGAAGAGGATACGTTTGCAAACCGCAAGGACTCAGATATAGTCCAAAATATACCACAAAAACTGAAAATAGGAGGTAACAGTTTAATGGTTTGGAGTGCTATAAAAGAAAATGGCAACAGAATTTTCATAAGGTTTCTTTTGTCTATCAGAAAGTATTAAAGAAAGGGTTGTGGCCAATATATGAGCCACAAAATATATTTCATCAAGACAGAGCCCCATCCCATAAATCAAGATTTGTATTATCATTCTTGGACAAGTCAAAATTGTGTACTCGGTGATTGGCAGGCTCAGTCAACAGATCTAAGTATAATTGAGCCGTTGTGGGAATGATCTGAAAGCCAGGGTTTGTAGACCGGCCACTACGTTGGAGTATTTCGGAGGAACAGTGGATAATGATTCCAGTTTCTAAAATAAAATAATCTATATGAAAGTATGCTAAGAAGGATCAAGGAGGTAATAAAAAATAAAGGCATGAACACGTTATTAATTTTAAGTATGTCGTAGTATACTACTTATTGAAATGAGTAATACAGTTGTAAATGTTAATAAAATATGTTTCATTGTCTTACAATCTTATATTCAAAATAACTAGCAAAATCATGTTTTTGAAAAATTCTTTTTTACTACAATTGAAAAATTTTTTGTGAAAATATGTGCTTTAACATATTCTTGGATATATTGAAAGATAGACAACATTAAAGTACTTAATAATTATATATTTTCGTCATTTTATGCAAATCATATATTAACATAGATTTTCAACTAATAAATATTAATAATAAAATAATTATAATAATATTAAATAATAATTACTAATTATAATCCCAAGGAGTTTGTCAGAGCATATGAGTTCTTAATTTTTAAATCATAATTTAAAAATTTAAATTAATAAAAATAATTTAATAAATATAAAATAAAAGATTAAAAATTTTAATAAAATGAATATAATATTAATTCGCTACTACTACTAATAATAAATGTATAATTTAAAGGCTCAACAAGTTATTTATTTTGTATTTTAATAAGGTAATTTTGAAACATCTTTGGAATTAATATTGATAGTTTTTCTTTATACTAAATCTAAATAAAAATTATTAAAAATAATAAATATTTTCGTCGTTATCATTTAAAAAAAAATTTAGACCAATGAACAATTTGGTATTGATCCGGAAACAAAACTATCAAGCGAATACTTTCGACTAAATCCTTATCTGGACGAGTTCAATTTCGCAACAGAAGAAGAAATTGACCGGTCTCTGAGATTCCGAATGATCCAGTTGCGAAATAACGATATTCCTGAGTTTCGTTCATTACCAATTCCTCTTTACGATGATAAAGTGCCTCTGGAACTGATCAAAGTCCATTGATAATACTTCACTAATCGATCAAATATTGATTCATTTCAGGACTATGAGAACAGAAAGGGGGTTCATAAGCGTCGAATTAACGTAACCGGGTTTGAAGCACGGAAATTGATTCATCAGGAATTTATTGAAAAAGTTTTCTACTTGTTTTTTCTGTATATTAAAAATTGATATTCCACAACGATTAGATTAGGGACGAGGTGTTATCAAAGTTCAGGAGCAGTCTGTTGAAAAAGTCACTAGTAGAAATGGTTCGAGAAGAGGAAATCCCGGCTATAAAGTATGTGATTTTATTGTCTTATTTTAATTTGTTTGCTTCTGATAACTTTTTTGACACTTCTTTTTCAAATTTGGCCGATAATTTAATTTATTTTAAGATTTTTCTATTTTAATTTCTACAGAACTTTTTGTGCAAGAAATTGACCAGGTTCCCAATGAAAAGAAAGTCTATTAAACACAGAGAATGACGCAAAATCTCGTAGCCTAACTTGTTTTAATGTCAGTAGTGTTATTTTTATAAAGTGGTAGTAAGCGTTAATCTTTTCCTAACTTCGATCTTTCTATCGATCAATTCTAATTAGATTCGCTGTATTTCTTCGATCTCCTTGCAGGCGTTCTTTGTATTTATGTTTTTCCAGAATTTTGAATAGTTTGATGTTTTCCTGTTTTTTTCATTAAAATTAACATTTCTTAAGCACAACTCCTTTGTTTTTCATCCAGACAAAGCCACACCAACTTATCTCTATTCTTCATCTTTCCAGGTTGGTTTAAATGAAGCATTTCTCTGCGACCTATTTTGGATTTTAATCGTGAGAATCATTCTTAAAGAGCATTTGTTAAGAATTAAAGACAAAAAAAGCTTTCTTCATCTTCATCCTTGGAGAAACCGTTGAAATAATTGTTGAATCATAAATTAATTAGCAGTTCGATTGTAATTACCTTTATTTAAAATTAAAATGAGATCATTTCTGATTGACCAGTCCTTCAATTTTTTCACACATGATACGTAAATTTAAATAGCACCAACAGTTTTAGAGAGAATGAAAATTAACTTTGCGAGTCGTTTTTTACCAAATTTAAACAAAATAATTCGATTTTTTCCACTTCCATTAGATAGTTTATAAAATGAATAAATAACAATCAATTCATTACATTATGAAACATAAATAAATGTAAGGTTTTGAATTGTACTAAGATATTGTGAATATTAAAACAAAATGTCATCAGCGTAATATATTTTATATCGAACTGTTTCAAAATCATTTGATAAAAGGAAAGCATTTTATCATCGTGATAAAATATTATTAGTATTTTTGAAAGATTTTGAAAATCAGTGTTACAAAATAATACAAATTTCAAGATTAAATATTGAATACCTTGAACATTTAATTCCTGATTCATTCATTATCTTAAATGCAACTTCATAATTATATATATCGTAAGTATAACTTTTTGACAGCACTTGACTGGCAACTAATAAATTATCGATCTTATAACTAAAAAATTCAATGTCAATTTAGGTTTATTGCATCCAAAAACATTTTTGTTTAAATAATATTGAAAAATAATCGATATATTAAAATATAAATCAGTAAATCAATTCTGTAATTTCTTTTCTTAATTTTTAGTCGATTTTAACGTGTAAAATCTGGTACATTTTATTTTATTATCATACATAGAAATGCGAATTTCAGGCCTAGAATAAGATACATAATATATATTTTTAGGAAACTGAAAAGAAATTGAAATTTATTGGTTTGACAAATTCTTCAACAGTGATTTTTTTTTAATATAGAGTTTGGTTCTGTTCGTCAAGTAATAAATGTATTTATCAAAGAGTATGGTAACAGCGCAATGCGTGACACTGTCATGAAGTCACAAAACATTCAATTTGTGAAAATCGATTTAAGTAAAAATATCTATCATTTTAAATCTAGCAGCCTATAATGCATTTTTTAAAATTTATATTCATAATAGACATGTTTAAATTTAACCCATTGCCATTGTCTCATACTGACTTTATTATTATTATTATTATTATTATTATTATTATTATTATTATAAAATAATAATTATAAAGATATTAATGGAAATCTCTAAATAATTTTGCTTTAAGATTTTATGTAGAAAGGTGATAATACTTGACTCGGTATTATTCAGAATATTATTTCAAAAATTATAAACAAGTTTTATATAAATTATTATGAATTTTTATTATTTTTATTATTATTATATAAATTATCTATAAAATCTTAATTTTAATATATTTATAAGGAACCGGGAATGATTAGACATAATTTTAAATATATTAGTTTTTTTCTAATACACGAATAATAGCCTGATATTATTTAATCCTCATTATCAAAATTTTTTCTAAGTGAATTTCTGCCTAAATTGCTCAACCTTAAAGCTTTTAACCGCCCGCTCCAACGACTTCCTGAAACAAGAAAACCAATTTCAGTTCATAATGTTTATGAAATGGACGTTGAGATCGTTGTCGTAATCCAAAGAGCTTCAAATTTACCAGTTGATGTTGAAAGAAGGGTATTATTTATTTTTTCTTTTTGAATCAAACATCTATTTGACCTCAGAATAATAAAATTATATATTTAAAATGAAAAATATGTCTTGGATTTAATATTATATAATGTTGCGCTCATCTGTTAAGTTATTTTAATCAAATCATAATTTTGAATTAAATTTTGGTTATAAATAATATTAATAATATGATATAATCAAAGTTTTTGTAGTATGTTTTTCAATATTTATTGAATTCAGTTGAATATTAAATGTCTTTGAAGCCTAGTATTAAGAATTTTTAATTTTCACAATTTCACTTTAAGAAATTTTTAAAATTATATTTAAGACAGTTAAACTTTATTTTGAGAAAAAATAATTTGGAAGTGATTAATATAATGTTTTGATTTATAAAAATGTTATAAAATTATTTATATTAGTTTGGCAAGAAAGTAATGTCATATTTTATGAGTATTAAAAATTGAATATTTTTTAATCTTCGTGTTATCGTTAGTGAAAAATTTGTTTTGTTTATTTGAAGTACATAAATAGCTCTTCAATTAAATTAAATGTGGAATGAAAGAAAATTTGAAAAATTTTGTTCAAAAATTATGGAATTCAAATTAATCGATACAACTCAATAGTATAATTTCTCATGAAATTGAATTTTTCTAATATTTAAGTAATTATAATTTTAATTATTAGGTCATAAAGTATGAAATGCATAACAAACATTTATTAAAGAAATCTTTGACAAGGAACAATTTAATTAATCAAAGTAAGCACCTTCAGAAAGTATACACTTCTGCAATCTTGTTGGCAGTTCGGAGATACCTTTATCAAAAACTCAGGCTTCAGAGATTCGACGAATTGAATAAGGGCACTTTATTCAGTCTCTGGAGAATGGAATTTCTTTCCTTTTAAAGTTATCCAAATTCATGAAAAAAACAATAGTCGGTAGGTGCAAGGTCTAGGAAATAAGGAGGATGATCGATAGTTTCCAAATTCATCTCCAGCATTTTTTGTTTCACTCGCTTTGCAATGTGTGGGCGGGTATTGTTATGAAGGAGTATTAGTTTATTCTTGTTGAACCATCTTGGTGGTATTTCTTCAATATTTCTTCCAATTGAACAATAGACCTCAGCTGTGATTGATTTACCTTCGCATTTCACACCTCATGACTTAATATAATTTTTTTATCATATTTTCATACAATTATACTTGCTTTTAACCTAATTTTTTATTTCTCTTTCATTAAAAATTATCTGATTGTTAAAATTTCAAAAAACAAACAGATACCAAATGTCACTCAGTTCTTGATTATCGATTACAACTAGAATCTTTGTGAATATTGAATTGTGATAACTCTTGAGAGATTGCAATATGTAATTTAGAACTGTGGACCATGTGCAGATTTTTGAAATGGCTTCATCCTATTTAAAAACTACGTTTTTGTGTCAATCTAATTTTTAATAATGATTTTGCTCCATGTTTAACATGTTATTTAATCTAAAGACGCTGACTCCTTTCGTCCAAGTCAACTTTCAAAATACTATTCGACAGACAGATGTATTAGAAGGAATTAATCCAGCTTGGGATGTAGAATTGAGAATACCTTTTAAGTAATTCGATCAATATAGCATTTCCTTTGTTATGAAAGCATTTTAACGTTTGCCTCTTATTAGACCCCCAGCTACTATTACCAGCCTGGACACGGTTAAAGAAACATTGTTAATCAGTGTATATGACCAACAAGTGATCAACATGAATACGAATGCTAATCAGAAATTCAACACGGTCTACGAACGTTACGAACGCCATTGGCTTGGGTGTTTGGAAATACCTTTCAACACGATTTACTTGAATTCAAAGGTGATAATGGAGACGAAATAATCAATGAACGTTCACGTTTTTAGATCGAGGGAAATTTTAGATTAAAACAGCCGGCTTTTGTTCAGGGATACGAGCACCTTGACTACATCGATCCAATGCTTTCCGTTTTCATAACACTGGATCCAGAAATTCATCCTCCACAAATTCTGAAAGAGCGAGTAAGCATTTTCGTCCGGATCTCTCTCTACTCTTAACATTTCAATGTTCCCACATTTAATATTTTATTTCCCATGTTAGATAAAGGAAAAGGTAAGAATTCAGCTTATGTTTAGATATATTTCTTTTTGTCTTGGTAGTGCTGTTTTCATTAATGTGTCTCAATCATTACTAAAATTCGTACTGATCAACTGTTATGATGATCATATAGTGATTGATTGATTGATCTTAACAATTCATTAGATTAGTAGTAGCTTTGAATTTCCGGTGCTAACAATCAGTTTTTGCTGAAGACTTTCACCACACGATCGAAATTATTCGGTAACCTTGACGAATTTTATTTCGAAGAAAAATGTGGAACATTGAAAGGAAAAGTGAATTGGGTTTTGTCTTTTCATAGTAGATCTGTGTCAAATTCCCGATTACTAATGATAGTACTAAACTATTAATAATATTATTATTACTATATCGATCAGTCTAATTGAACTCAGATTTGACGAAATTTCAAAGGAAACGGTGACAAAGTACAATTTTTTATAATTATTTTTATTTTATATAAATTATTTTCTGTCATGTATCACTGGGTTGACATTTACAAGGGTTAATCTTAGATGCTGACTCCAATATTGCTATCGATTGATTTACGATATTTAGAAATAAAATCCATGTCACTGTTTTTTCTGTAATTTTATTGTTTTATTGTTAATATTATTATTACTATTATAATAGTGTTAATATTTAAATATCAACCAAGGACATTATTATCTGACTCCAATATCTTATAGTTGAGTTCATGACGAGAAAATAAATTCGGAAATCTCACACTTTACTGAAGTTACGTTTTTATTATATAATAACATTCAAACTCAAAATTGTTTGTTCAATTCAAATTTATTGAAAAATATTTTGTCTTCCTTTTCTTTTCATTGTGATTCAGTTTCTCTTTTTTCTCTTTCTGAGCTCTTCCTTTCGGTAGTTGATCATATACCCATATTTGGCTAATCAGATTATAGAATTCGTTTTCCCATTCTCTCTGTCTTGTCAAGATGCCTGACGATGATAAAATTAATTCTGTTACTCTATTCTGCCATTTAGGCAGAAGAGATCGAGTCCCCGCACTCACTTCTTTCCAGTATCTTAATAATAGATTAAAGCTCTATTAAATTTACCTTTCTGCCATTCAAGGAGAAAAGAAAGTAATTAATTTATAAACCACTACACGGCAGAAATAAGCAACTTAGCAGCAAAAAATGAAAAATTTTTATTAATTATATTATTAAAAATGAAACTTGAAAAAAGTGTGATACTTCATAAATGTTGATATTTTTCAATCATTGACGATAAAAAAATTAGATTTCATTAAATGTACTCGAATATTACGAGAATTATTTTTACGTTAGTCTGAGTTTTACGTCTGGTAGTAAAATGTAATTGTCTATAAAACGTGATCGATATAAATGTTACCAGTTCAGCAGCGTGGAGGATCAAAATCTAGTATTCCACACAGAAAGGTGGCAGAACGAGATGAACCAAAGATTTCCCAAAAGATTCCGAAGAGTAACCGTTGTTAACATGAGATGTCAGGAAACGCTAATTACTCGGTACGTATCATCTCTTCCACCACCAGATGAACTGTTGGCTGTTGACGAAACTATAAAGAAACAGGTGTAGATTTGTGGTCACAGATAAAAAATGTTAATTTTCTATCCATTGACCAGATGGTAGCAAGATTTGTGTCCTTGATTTCTTTTATGGCAGATGCTTTGGTTTTCCCAGGAATATCCGATATTTGGAGTACATGTGACGTAAGATCCTTTTCGTTTGAATGAATAACAATATCTGTACCCCTCCCCACCATTTTTCAATGTTCTTATTGATCTGAGCTTAAAATGGATCTTAGATCGAATGCTTATCATCTCTTATCATTTCGTCACCCATTTTGATTCAAGTCAAACTGGGAAACGTCTTTCGGAGAAATATTGATTTTCTGTTTTCAACCTTGACTTCGAATTTAATACAGACATTTTAAAATTTTCTTTTGACAGCAATTCCTCAAGATGCTCATTGGAGATGAAGATGAGCATGCCGTCCTGTTATGCAACTATTTCAACTATTTGTACAAAGAACCGAATTCCGTCTTTCTTTGCCTTGGAGAAGCCATTCCCGAAGGTTCTACTGCATATGTGCTCACTAAGGAATCGGACAGTACCATTTGGTTGTGGAATGCTTCAACCGGAGCAAAATTCAAGAGTACAGATTCCACATGTTCAATGTTCAAAATCGGACTGCTGGTCAATCAGAACAATGTTTTTTCACTTGTTACTACGAAAATTTTGGAATAGGGTTATTTTTTTAAGGTTTGGGCCAATACTCAACAGAAAGTTCAACCATGGGAATTGAGATTCGACCTTTCAAACAAATCTGACTGGTTTCCATTATTTAAATCAGACATCCACCTACAAACGGTACAGCCCGATGCCATTTTGTACGAAGAACCGTCATTGATGGAAGTTCAAGATTTCCAGTTAAATTTAGAGACCCAGCTGCGAAGTCGCATCATGGATTGGAGAATGGGCCTGCGAACCAGTTTTCTCATTGGTCCACGACGTGAAATGATTGAAATATTGAAGAGGTTTGATTTCTTCATTAAAATTAAATCAAATCAATTAAATCAAACGGTAAAAAATATCGATTATTTATAAAATTTTTTAGTAATTATTATATCATAATATAAAATCATTGTACTTAGACCAAAGTTGTAGGCTTAAAATTCTTTTTAAAATATTTCTGGTTTTCAAGTTTTACTCTGCTTCGTTACGAAGAGCTTTTGTCATAACATGGGAATTTTTAATTTCAAAAGCTTAAGTTAAATAATGTCAATTATAATTTTTAACGTCTGTCGGCTTATAATCCATAGTTGTAAGATTTTAATAATTTATTAATGTTATCACAAATCTGAATAATAAAAAAACTATTCAAACTATGGGAGTCCCGTAGCAATAGACTCAAATAAAAATAATCTATTAACATTCTATAAAAATATTTAACTGATTAACTTTTATTATTTATTAATATAATTATTAAAATATCTTTAAATATAAATTAAAAATAAATATACCAAGTAATGTAAATAAATACATTGACAAATATAAATGATAATAAAACAGAAACTTTATAGAATTAATTACATTTAAAATTTAAATTAAATCAATAAATCGTTAATTTTAAATATTAAATTTCATAAAGCATAATAATGTCTCAAAATACAATGTAAAAAAATAAAAAAACGATAATTTGAAAAAAGTGATAATTTGAAAATCACAAGGATATATTCTTTTTAACAAAAAACCAAAATTTTCTTTTAAATTCAAAAAAAATATTTTTTAACTTACATATTGTGAGGATTAAAATTTTTTAAATAATTTAATTAGTTAAAATATTTATTATTTAAATTAATTAATTTTTTTGAATAATTTTTATATTAAAATATATAATTTCGAAATGACTCTTGATAATTTATCAACCGATATAAATGTAACTAACACATAATTTTTGAAGATTGCTGTGTTGTTTTGTGGCTCTAAAATTGTAATCTGTAAGTTATTTACTTCAAGATCGATTTTAGACTGTTTTGCAAAATGAATAAGAGCAAATTTTTTTTCAAAAATTATGAACGTCTTTAAAATTTTCTGTATGCCAGAAAAAGCGTGACATCTACCAAGTACTAAAAGCTAATTATAATATCGCGTCGAGGAATAAGAAATTTCGTATTTTGGTAATATACTTATATCAACACCAAAAAAGATTTTTGAATTTCAATCAACAATATATCCATCGGAATGGACAACTCGGGACTATCTCTGTGATAGTGCGTCAATGTCTGTGTGATAAAATTCAGGTTTCTTTGAATAGGAAAAGCCCGAGATGACTTCTTTGAACTGGAAGAGAGAGCGTGCAGTGTCGAATATGCACCTTTGTGAAATCCAAAATTTTACACTAGACATTTTAAAGAATTTAGAATAAATTTAATAAACATTACGCCTTCATAAATGAAATAAAAGGATTACAAGTTACTTATATTAATTAAACAAAGTTATAAATATGATATTAAAATACGCAATTACTTATTCTTTAACCTGATAATAAAAATAATAAAATAATATTCAAGATAATAATATTAGATGTCCAAATACGTTATTTTAATAATATTATTAATTATTATTATTATCATTTTAACCCTTAAACTTTTTTCAGTTTGGAAAGTAATTGTGGAGAAATGAACGATGACATCAGGAACAACATTAAAAAATTATTTGCAGGATATAAAGTGAAACAGATAAATTTGGTAAATGATAATATTTGTCTTTTCCCGTTCCTTAGGTGTTCGGATTCCCAATCAATTTGCCCTACATGGAAATTTCCGATGTCCTGGCCCGAGTTGAAGCAACTGGAATTCATTTAACTGCAGACCCCCGGGTCGAATTTTCTATAGCCGTATATATCAAGCCCTACGCAAACACAGTTCTGTCCATATGGATTTATGTCACTGCTTTATTTAGAAATGTTAATTAAAATGAACCGTAAGGAAAAGTCATCGAATATAAAAAGCGTACTCCCCAACTGTGTAGCGTAGATTAATATTCTCTATAATGTTATTGATTTCCAGCGCTCCTGGTTTCAAAAGAGTTTTCAATATTTCTCTTTCATAAATCGATGTTTTTGAGTTGTAAACCATCTTGGGATCGTTGAGTTCTATTATAAAATATCACCAGCAAATTTACGAAAACCAGTTCGACTGTAAGATTTATATGGGGTTAATTTTTTTTGTGAGAAAGCTAATCTTTTGCACTATACCTTTATACACTATTTTTATTTTTGTATTATCATTTATTACTTTATTATCATTATGTTATTTTTACGGTAAGGTTTAATCTAAATTATAATTAAAATCAAAAATGAAAACTTTAATCATTGGTAGCGTAACAAATTCGACTCAAACTACAATACAATTTAAAAGTGATAGATTTTTTCTTTTTTATAGCCATCCTAAAAATACAAGATTACCGAAGAATTTAACTTTCAAGTACATAACGTGCTGAGGAGATTTGTATAAAAAATTCTAATTAATACATTTGTAACGTGTATAGTGCTGTTTAAATTTTTATGATTTTGTTAATATTTTATTATTAATCAGCTACTCTTATTCTACTCTTCTATTTTGGTTAGGTTCTGCAATAATCATACTTGTAAACAAAAATTATGTATAACAGCACTAAAATGTATTAACACCAAATGTAAAAATCAGGAAACTATCAAAATTAACCATAGAATACCTAAAAATCAATAATAAACACCTCTTGAATCAAAACAAATGAAATACTAATAAAAAGGATAAAGAAATCGATCAAAGATGATTTAAAGTCAAGCCAATTAATGTAGTCGATATAAATCTGGAATATTTGCAAAATTATATTAAAAGACGATTATTTGAGTAATGGATGAAGATGGAAAACGAAAAATTTGGCGATCTGGATAAGAAATGGAAGTACCAAAGCGTCTACGTGTGTGTAGCGGTAAATAATGACTTATATTACAAATCCTATGTGCTTTGAAAGTGACATCTTTTGACATGAAGAGATAAACTCAACAAATAAATGAAAGCATTAATCTTGTTGAATGAATTGAAGCACAAAAGCTGTGGTTTCATCAAATTCTTCTCTGATGAGGTTTGTATTCGAGACAGAAAATTTAACCTCCAAAATGACTGGTGGATATGTTAACATAGTTCTGAAGTTCAAACTTCCATGCGCTCTTAATTTCCTACTTCAGTTATAGTCATAGGTGTATGGATCCATGAAGGCCACTAACTGTTACATCACTTTTATTGGTGTGTTAAAAGCACTTGTAGAAAAGTGGATGGACGAGATAACCGGTGGGATAAATATGTCTCCCTGGTAAGCTAGGAAAACACAAGAATATATTTATTGAAATTTGCAACTGTAGAGCCTCTCGATTGTTATCTATAGGGCATAGTTGAATCGTAAGTTAATTCAAAACCTCATAACACAATAAGATTTTACAGTATTCCATCATATGGGTAATAACTAAATTAGGCAGATATGAGATCAATGAGCATGTAGCGCATTCCGAGCCCAGTTTTTGGCAGTTGTGACCTCTAATTGTGATCAAATCTATTAATCTTAAAATTGACATTTTCATTCTTATTGCTACTTTATATTGTAATAAAGTTCTTAGATTCGTCTTCTTATTAAGATTAAAATTTTCCGAATTCATCTGAGACCATGTAGTGAAAGTCGAAAAATACTCTCATATATAAAATAAATAAAAAACCAAAAAATGTATCTTAAAGGTAAAATAGTGTGGCCAATAAAATTTTTCAAAAAATATTCATTAAAAAAGTGAGCATACAAGTAGATTTTCAGTTTCATCTCGATATTTTGGTTGTAATTTTTAAAAATTTAACGCCCCTGTCAAATTTCATTAAAAATATGTTTAATCATAAAATCCTTTTTTTATTTTATGAGTTTTCGAGAAACGGTATTATAAAGAACGAGATTGGTGAAGACATAAATTAAGTTTAATCCTTCTAAAAAATAGTTTTTTCAAAACAGTAATACTTTTGGTTTTGTAACTAATATTTTGTTTATTAAGTCAAGACAACCACTGAACCCGTGGTTTTCTATTCATAAAGTGTCACTTTTTTATGAAGAACATTTTGGAAGATTAAGTGACGACTTTTGACACTTTATTTTTAAATCAGGTAATTAAAGCAATTAATTTTATGGAGAGATTAACCTTGTTTAAAAACCACCTGAAAAAGAAACATTATTATTTTATTATTAATAAAAGAATTTTTTGTGTCTAAAATATTTCTAAATATTATGAGAATAATAAATTAACAAAAATATAAAATAATATAAATTTAAACAAATTAATTTTAAAAAACAATAGAAAGACAATTAAAAAATCAATAAAACAATTTATTAATCAAATTAATTTAATAAATCAAATACGGCATTGGGATCTTTCTTAAGAAAATTTTGTCTCAAGTCCATTCGGCGAGGTAAGACTTCAGTACCGTTCCATATATTCCCTTCAAACATTATTTCTTGCTTTTTAATGTTTCCCAGATATATTCAATGTGCACGGTATTGGTACTGGTCTATTTTTTCACAAAATTATGTTTGTGATTGACTGTGCGATGAGTAAAAATTGTATCCTTAGCCAATTGACAATAGGCTTTCCACTCATCACTCATTGTACATGATCCTGTTCTAACCATGGTTATTATAATGAGTAACAAAGTGGCAGCACTTCTATTGTTGACTAAGATCAAAAATAACATTTTTCTTAACCCTTTGATGACAACGTTTTTTAACTCATTAACGACAAGGTTTTATTTTAACCCACTGTCATTGGATTTTATCTTACCCAAGTGGATTGAAAACCAAAAATTTTCAAAATTATGTTTACAATCTTTTATTTTTGTTTCGGTGTGTCGTATTGATTTTTCTAATATTTTATAATCTTCGATTCGCAAAATTATGTAATAGTAACTATTTATTATAATTTTTATAAGAATGTATAGGTCTGACCTCATTCTTTTATTTTCAACATTCTCTTCTCTTAAATGGATACTTTTCATTCTCTGTAAACCTTTTCCTAATAATTTACAATTTTAATCGGTTGACACCACCAATTCCATTTATTTTCCCAAACCCTTCTACGACTACCCTTCATATTATAAGACTGGAATTACTGATAAAGACGTTTAATCAAAAAATGTACAAAGACTGGATTACTTTTCGCTGTTAAAACAAGAAAATACTCTAACCCATAATAAGTCGATGAATTTTATATACAGAAAATAGTTTTTTTGTCAATTCCAATGGGGCGAATTATAAATTCGTATTCCTGATTGAAGCTGGTACTGTCGGCACCACATTCCAGGAATAATCCAGGATACACATTTATCAATAGGTTCTTCCTTGAAACACTTCACTTTGATTAAATTAAAGAAAAACCGACCGATTTCTTCAGAAGCTTGATTTTCAACCTCTTTGAGACACAAATAAAATCTGAATCAATAGAACATTAATTTGATAAGGGTATTTTTTCAAAATAGCTTAAAATATTAAAAACCAAAAATCAATAAAATATGAGGTCTTAACAAAACAAGATTTTAATAACTCAATCATATCAAATTCTAAATTGATTTATTTTATTATTATTATTATTATTATTATTATTATTATTATTATTATTATTATTATTATTATTTATTATTATTTTATATTTAATAAAAAATGATAAATTTAGAAATTAAGAATAATTCTTCAATAAAAATTAATTAATTAAATAACTAAAGAAAAAAAATTATTTTAAAAAATAATTAATTAAAAAATAATAATAACGACGAAAGTTGTCATATATTGATTTTTGAAAGGTTCTTGATAACTATCAAAAGGTAAGAAAAGTATTTTGTTGGCGCTGTAGAAAAAATTGTTTAATTTTTAATGTGTAACAAAAGGAGAATCCACCAATCTTTCTTTTGCAAAAAAGTAATAAAACTCTTCGTTATTAAATTTATTTGAAGGATCTGAGAAGCCCAGAGTGAGGCTACAATATTTTTAATTCAACAAAACTCAAAACTACACGGTAAATTGGGATTTTAGAAATTGTTTTGTATTTTGAAAGCCTTTTTTGTGTTGCCATCAGTTTTTGTTAAACCCTTTCGAAATTATTCACAAAAGTATCACTAACGTATCATCGCAACTGCAATCCATTAGTGTATAGGAATAGGTGTTTTTATATCCCAGTTTTCTTTCTCCAGATCTCAAAAAGTTCGAACATCTGTCATGATCATGGCAACATTTATCAGTCTCAATTTCTTCTCCGAAGTCCGTTTCGTTCGCAGCAATATTTCCTGAAATGATTGAGTAAATTTATTAGATTTATTTTGCGATATCTTTTTACTGTAAAATTCAATAATGACATTAACATTAAAAGGGATATTGTGCCCTCCTATAATTCTACATCTTAACCATTCGACGAATATTTTCATATATGGACCCATTTTCATTTTTCTCGTCATTATCAGTTAGGACATCGAATTTGGCACGTAAATGTGAGCTTTGTCAATTAATTTATTAATTCCCACCAATCAGATTTGGTAATGCCCACTGATGTCACAGCACTGATGTAAATCATTGTTAAATTTAGCAACAATGATAACATTACTTTTTCATAATGTGCACAAATAACACCTTAATGTCAACTTCAATTCAAATATTCCCCTGATGAAACTAATCAGATTTGGAAACAGGTGATATTTACTATGAGCCGTCATTTTGCTAGCAGTTATTCATAAATTTTATTTTATTGTAAATAAATAATATTAGTTAATTTCAATTGATTAACTATTGTTATAATCAATAAATATTGTGCAATTGTTACTCTTGAATGATTTGACTTCAAGATGGAATTGTTTATGCCTTGGAATTCATTTTACGCGTTTGATACTAAAATTTTCAACAGACTTGTAAATAATAATAGTTAATATTAACAATAACATGCCACTACTGATCCGCTTAATAATAATAATAATAGTAATAATAATAATAATAATAATAATTCGTAGTAAAGAATTCCAAAAATAGCTGTAGGGTCGTGTCTGTAGTGTAAATTCAAAATGACGTACCAATGTAAACTTTGTGTATGAAAATAATAATTAAAACGGTTTACACAACCATCATCATCATCGTCTGTCCTGTCAGTACGAACTTTTTAGGACGGACACCGTTATCATTACAGACTTTGCACATTGACATTTCCAATTTGGCATTAAAAGGAAAACAAGTTTGGTCGAGGTGACCAAGGGCCGGGAAATGAATAAATGTTAAAAGAACAAATAAATTAAGCTCAGTATTTAATGAAAATTGGTAATGAGATTGCAGAATAATCCGTTCCGTTTTAGTATTTGAAAATATAATTAAAATATCTAAAAATAATTTTCCATATTAAATTCTTAAATGTCTGAAGAAGACCCAATAATTAATTGGATATTGTACAATGTACTTTTGCATTAAATTTTAAATAAAAAATATATAAATAAAATAATTTTTTTATGAAATATATTAATAAAAATACTTCAATATATATAAATAAAATTTTTTAATTTAAATATATATAAATAAAAATATTCTAATAAAAAATACATAACTAAAATTTTTTATAAAAAATATATTAATAAAAAAATATTTAAAATATTTCAATAAAAAATATCTTATTAAAAATATACATATTATTTTAAATGACGAATAGTCTTTTTTAATTTGTGCCAAAAATAGAAATCAATTATTATTTAACTGAAATAAGCTTTGTCAAAATCCGAAAGACCTCCATTTAATTTCAACGAGACACATTTCGGGTTTTGACAAAAGCAGAATGGCAATGCTGTCCCATGTTCATCATTACCTCAAAGCGTCCGTCCGAGAGGGTGGCCATATAATTAACTGTTTTAATGGGCATCGTCAATTGGGAGATTGTGAAATGTTAACCAACTGCGTCAGTCGATTCTTAAGGTCTATTACTTTTCTCATTTCACATCCGAAAATTCATTATTATTTTCCTTTTATTTATTTATTTATTTATTTTTATTATTATTATTATTTTTATTATTATTATTATTAGAAGTTAATGATAAGCTCGTGAATGTGAAATATGTGGACATTTTTATTAGACAAAAAAATTCACACGACCAGAAAAAGAAATAAAATCTAAAAATCATTTTATATTGAAATATAAAAAATCGACAAGTTCAAAACTTTTATTTTATTTTAATTTAATTTAATTTAATTTACTTAATAAAAGATTACTCGCGGATTAAGACTCTTTAAGCAAATGGCTTACCTACTCCACACCATTTTGTGCCGGGAAATATTCGATCTAAAACTGATCGCTTTTTTCTGTTGTCGTTGAAGAAACATTTCCTCATAGTTTTTCCGTTTTCCAGTAGAAACGATCTGTAAAAAATATAATATTCGCGTAAAAACAAATCGATCATAAAGTGACAATCAAATTCGAATCGATCAAAAATCTCTCTTTAAAAAAAAATTTCAATTCTATTCATAATAAAATTAATCTTTGACCCCTTTGAGAGCTTTGACACTTTGGCCATGATATTTTTATCAATTTCGGAATTAGTAAAAATAAAAATAATAATTTCGACTTTGGTCGATTGGGAAGTCAAAGTCCCGATGGATGATCAACAAGAAATTCGAAGTCATTCATTACATATACAAAATAAACGAACCGTAAACTTTTGACAAGCGAAAGTTTGATTAAAATTGAATTAAAAATTATATCGAAATTAAATAAAAACAGTATTAACGTGGAACATATTCAAATCAGAGAATATATTAAATTTTATTTTTTTCATTAAATTTTATTTATTTCATTAAATTTTATTTATTTCATTAAATTTTATTTATTTCATTAAATTTTATTTAT